>CADDXX010000031.1:1772790-1811748 GCA_902810485.1 Alauda arvensis
CCCAAAAAAACCCCCACCAAACTTGGCTAGAAAGCTGGGGTGCTGTATGTTCATATTTGTGTTCAAAGAGTGGAAGGACTATATCATGGACTGATTTGTGGGAGGCAGTATCGGCAGACATGTCAGAAAGCTGGAATTTGAGGGCTGATGGTCTATTATCAGAGGATTAGTTTCTACAGCTAAGCTGAAATTGGTTGAATGACTGATTTCAGGTTATATTCATTTGTTTGGATCTTGGCTGCAGCAGTTCAAATGCAGACACCTTGCTCTTTCTGCTGTCTCTGCTTTGGGAGTGGGAACCTTCAGAAAAAGGTTAGACTCTGATATTGAAGGCATCAGTTTATCTGTTCTATCTAAATGTGTCTTCATCCTCGAGTCAGCACTGATAGACAAGTTTTCTAGACAGGCTGATCTTGAGGATGTGGAGGAAGCTGAGGTCTTTCCTTGTGAATGATCAAATTCTGTCTCTCTCCTCTTCCTTTCTTTCTCTTCACAAAGTTTTTAGCTAAAAACTACTGAAATACTGGACAAAAAATACTTTAGCATATTTTAGGGTCGTTAAAAAGTGATTTTAACTGGACTTCTATGTAGTTTTGTCTTTAATTCTTGTCCTACATCCTGGAAACTTGATTAATGAATTTCTATAGCACACATATCTAGTCACAGATGACAACAAGATGAACCCAATATCTGAATTTTGGTTTGCTTGGTCTTCTAACTTAASATTATATGCACTTCATGTCTTTCTTCCTGGTGAACAGGCTTATGCAAGTGTCATGCTCTAAGCTTTTCTGAGTGGCCTTATTATGCTTTCATTGAAGAAACAGTTATGGAATTTCTCTGTGCTGAAATTATTACCTTAAAACTTCCTGGGAATTTTCTGCATTGTGTAGGGCTGCAGAAGCTCATGGGCATCCTCTAAAAGTGGTGAATTTTCAAAAAGACAAGACAGGTGAGCATTCTGCAGACTGAATCACACCTGTTCTCTTTTCAGAGCTGAGCCACTCAGGACCTTAGGCAATTCAGACAGACATCTTCTAGACTCAAGGGGTGACACTAAGCTAGGTTTTAGAGTCTTTCCTCTGAAGTCTTTTCTCCTCTGCAGACTTCCTCCAAGTTTCATTCACATTTTCACTTATTCCTCTGCCACCAAATAGTCTTTCTCTTGTTTTCCTTTTTCCATGACTCCATCCCTTTTCCCTCAACAGAACTTGTCTTATCAGCTAATAAATTCCTGACCCAGATCCATACATTTAAATGCCATTCTTTTGCCTGAACAGCTAGGTTCTCCCTGGAACCAATTTGACGCTTAGCAGACAATATTCTKTTCAGTATGTTCCTGTGTTACATCCTTGTACCTCAGAGTTTCCCAGGTCACTGAGCTCTCGTATCAGCTTCAGAGGCTGTAATACTTTCTGTGCCTCTGCCCTTCAGAAAAGTGAATAATTGAATCAAGCAGTTTCTGCATTCCCCTGGGTACAGGAGTCAGTGGTAATTCTTGATAGTTGTATGAATGGTGGAAGTCCATTTGAACTTCATGCATTCCTCATAACAGCTGGGCACAATGTAACTCTTAATTTCATCTCCCTGATGTACTGTAGTTAATTAGAATGTGTGCCCTTGATTTGAGCTATGGCTTTTATATTTTAAGGCAAATTCACTCAGTCATAGTCATCAGCATGTCCAGGTGACAAAATGGAAATGTCTGTGTACCCTTAACATCTTTGTATGGACTTTTTCTAGCTTCTTTTTTTTTTTTTCCTTTAATTTTATTTTAATTTACTTTCATGTAATTAATTTAAAAATTTAATTATTTTCTTAATAGTGTGGCACAATTCCATAATGTATTTTTTTACACTCTCTTTGTCTTTTCCCAGGATTTTAATCTCTAACTTTGCAACATTCGAATTTTTAATATTTTAATATGCAACTACAGTTTTTATGAGATGGTTGTATTAACATAATGCTAAGATTGTACTCATAAGCAAYAAGATCAAGAAAACCAAGACCTCACTTGGCATATGAAGTGTATTTCAATCTGATTATACATGTGCTTTAAGATTCAATCTTTTACTGCATAGAGTAATACTGTTAAGGGGGCAAAATATGAGCAGTGCTGCCAAGTATCTTCTGGAAAAATGTTCAGTTTAATAACAAATTGTTTCTGATATGAGTGCAGCAGGTCAAGAATACTTTTTTTTGTTGAAAAYGAAATGAAGAATATGTCTCTAACTTTTTATTTGTGTTCTAAGTAAAAGTCCAGGTACAGGTTAGAAATGAACTAAACTATAAGATAATATCCAGAGTCTTATACTGGATTTTGAAATTATCTCTGTGTTGATTATTTTCTTGTATTCAGCCCATGCATATTTACCATACAAATTGTGCTACCCACTGCAAGCATAAATTAGTTTTGCTTTCTTTCAAATCCTCTACGAAGTATGTCTTAAATTGAAAAGACAAGATCTTTCATGTTTTGACCCTTTTATAAAAAAAAAYAAAAAACAAAAAACAACCCAATAATAGTATTTTAAGTTTCTTTATTTTGTTTTTGATTATATTCAAATAGCATAGTTTTTTAGTGGAACAATAAATAGGGGAAAGATATTAAGACTAGAGATCTGTCAAAACAGATTATTAAAGATGGAACTTAAATTTCTGTTCTTTTATGACAAGGTAACCTTCCAGCTGATCGAGGAAAGCCAGTTGATACAGTCCTTTTGGATTCCAGTAAATCTTTCCATACTGTCTCTCACAGGATTCTTCTGAACAGAATGTCCAGCACTCAGCTGGATAAACACATCATGTGTGTGAGGAACTGGCTCACAGGTCAGGCACAAAGGGTGRCAGTGAATGGGGACATCACATGGGAGACCTGTCACCAGTGGGGCTCCTCAAGGATCCATCTTAGGACCAGTTCTCTTCAGTAGCTTCATTAATGATTTGGACACAGGACTGGAAGGGACACAGAGCAAGTTCAGAGATGATTAAAAACTGTGAGGAGCTGTTGACTCCTTCAAAGGCAGGGCACTGCAGAGAGACGTTGATAAATTAGAGGATTGGGTGATCACCAGCCAAATGCAAGTTAATAGACAAAGTGCTGGTTTCTGCACCTGGGATGGGGCAATCCTCATTCCCAGACTGGGGAATGAGATGCTAGAGAGCAGCACTGTGAAAAGGCACCTGGGTGTCCTGGTTGATGGCAAATTGAGCATGAGCCAGCAGTGCCCTGGCACCCAGGAGGACCAACTCTGTCCTGGGGTGCATTAGCACAGCATCACCAGGCAAGGGAGGACATTGTCCCACTCTGCTCTGCACTGGGGCAGCCTCACCTTGAGTGCTGGGGGCAGTTTTGGTCATAGCAATAAAAAATAGAAATTTATTTACTAGAGAGTGTCCAAAAGTGGACTATGAGGATAATGAAGGGCTCTGAGGGGAAGCCATGTGAGGAGCATCTAAGGTCACTTGGTCTGCTCAGCCTGGAGGAGAGGAAACTGAGGGGAGACCTTATTGTGGTCTTCAACATCCTCATGAGGGGAGGAGGAGTGGCAGGCATTTGTTTCTGTGGTGACCTTTGGCAGAACCCAAGGAAATGGCCTGAAGTTGTGTGAGGGGATGTTTAGGTTGGATATTAGAAAAATGKTTTTTTTGGTGGTCACACCATCAAACCTGACAGAGTTCAAGACAAATTTGAACAACACTCTTGGGCACTTGGGAGTAGTGCTGTGCAGGGCCAAGAGTTGGACCCAATGATCCTTGTGGATCCCTTCCAGCTCAGAATATTCTGTGATTCTGTGTTTTAGTATTTCTGTGACGCTATGTGGGCTATTCAAAAAGATGAACACTGTGCCATGGAAGAGAAGAACAATGACCTGAATTAGTATTCATTAAACCCTTCAGTATATAGATATGGCTATACTGTGATTTGTCTGCTTCTAATCAAATGACATTTGATTTTAAATGAAGTCTTTATCTTTTTCTTTCTTAATCTCAATTGACTAGTGGGATTCAGTCTGGCAAAGTCCCTGGTGTTTATTTTATTATTTCCTTGTAGGCTGACGCCTTAATATAAATTTTGTAGGAAAACAATGATGCCTTGCTCAGTTATATTTAACTTTATCAAAGAGTTGCAAAATTATTGGATCAACAATTTTATCCGTCTTTTTTATAAAGACAAGGTTGTGGATAATTCCTATACAGCGGAAAATTCATATTTTTTTCTTAATTAATCCAAAGGGAGTGTATTGGTATAGTACTGGAATACATTAATGGTATGTTAGATGTCTTGATATTCTCTATCTATTAATATTGCAAAAAAGGAAAATACAAACTCAAGGCTGGTCTAAGAAAATAAGGTTGAAAATAGATAGAAAGTTTAGCTGATCTACTGGGTCAGGTAAAAGAGACTTTTTAATTTTCAAAGTGCACATTACCAGGGCAAACGTGGAATAGTTTTCAAGAAATAGAAAATGTAAGGTGTATAAATAGGAGTAAGATTTCATAGAAATTACTTACAATAGGTCTTTAAAATACCTACTTTTTTATTGTTTTTTTTTTGAAAAGTATGATGATTATCATGCCCTTTTTGACCAAAAAGTACTGAAAACTATGTTAATACTTTATCCCAGTTTTACTTAATGGATAAATATGTCTGATGCGTGGAGCCTGTCTCTTGGCACAGGCAGGTGTGTGTAATGTAGGTTAGATGAATACAGTCTTCAGGCAATAACTAAGCAAATCTATTTCAGTCCTATCTTCACTCTTGCATATGGTACTCAGTGAGACTTAAAATATCAGATATTGTAAATGTTCTTATCTTCCTCTTGGAAGAATGAAACCCAAAGCTTATTATTACCTACCAGAATGATTGGCACAGTAGAGGGGCCACCTGGGCTAAGCTGGCAGGGAATTCTAAGGTGAAAGAGTTGTTAAGAGAATTCACGTGGTTGGCTCATGTTTGCAGGCTTTGGTGTCTGGCATGGTGTAACCAGATCTCTTTTCAGAGAAAATTAATGTTTTTCAGAGAGTGTCCAAAGGAGCAGCATGCAGTCATGCTTTTCTTTAAAGGCACATTCCTCCTAAATGTGTGAGGTCTCTGCTCTACTTTCTCCACCTGAGGAGACTTAAGCCACTGTCCTTCTCTGCAGAACATCTGATGCTATTTGAAACTGGAGCAACCAGAATAACTTACTGCCTTCCCTGCTGAAGYAGACACACACTACAAAGACTTCTCTGGGCTCAGAGGAGAGTCAGAGTTAGCCTAGTTTAAAGCAGTAGGGAAACCTGAAACCTCATGACTGCTTCACAGGCTTATTGTATTTTGTACAATGATATTCCTTGTAAGTTCAGAGTTAATAGACACTGAAGTTAAAGCTCTGGATACCACAGGCAGGGCTGACACTGCTGCTTTCCTTTCCCCCTTTCTCTTCTGTCCTACCTTGTATATCTGAAATTTCCCATTTTATGGCCCTGTTTAACAAGCTTTTAATTCTATCAGACTTCAAGTACATGGATTGAATTTCTTCACAGTCAGTTTTTTGTGTTGGGGAAAGGCATTTACCTCTTCCTGTGCAAGCATTTACAAAATTTGCTTTAAAATTACCATGGTTTGTATACAATCTGCAGTGGGTTTAGTAGCTGGTATCTCTGAAGAGCCATTCCTCAGTGTCTGCATTAGTTCATCACTATCCTGGATGCCTCTTGAACATCAGACATGGGCCAGCTTTGAAGAGAGACTGAACATGCTTCTATCCAAGGACTGTGCTGCAGTGGAACCTCACATCAGRACAGAAAACAGGCTCAAAGAAGGCAGAAAGAAACTGCCTGACTGTAGGTCTGAGAATACCAAAGCTACACTGCTGTGAAGTTCTTTGGRACAGAAGTAGGCAGGAAATTTGTTGGTAGAAAACGTGGAAAAAACTGGGAGAAATCACTCCTATGGTCTAGGGTTGCCTCTGTAGGAAAKAAAGATATGTAATGGCCATGGGAATGTAGGGAGACACTAACCCAAAAAATTCCTGGCTGGAGTTAGGAACAGCAGTAAAGGGAAGTCTGGGACAGGCTGGAAAAAATGTGTCACAGGTGGGGACTGCAAAAGATTTTACTTCAGTTTGAAGCAGAAAACCACCTCCTGGTCCTAGAGCAGCTGAGACTAGATGAAAGGAGATGAGGTGACCCCTGGGGAGAAAGAAAATCTGGCTGCATGCAAGGAAATGCTTGAAGGAGGAGGCAGACATCCAAATGGGCAGGGRATGAGAAAGAAATGCTAGAAATACATGAAAGAGTGGGACCTGGGAAATTAAGTCTTGTGTTTTCATCCATGTACCTTCAGGAAGGAGTGAGGCAAATCAGGTGAGATTGGGAACAGATATTTCCACTCTCCTTTGGTGATATGGCTAGAAACAGCCAACGGTTTATTTCTACCTCCCTTTCTCTCCTCCTCTCTTCTCCCAGCAGACTAAGTCATGTATCAGACTCATTTTAGGTTTTCTAGATTTCGTGATGCCTGTAAAGAATTGTTATCTCCTGCTTGAACAGGATCTTATATTTTTTGTAAACCCAGTRCCATCACAAATGGAAAGTCTGACTCCCAGGATGCCAGGATTATTCCAATATGATACTTTCAAATCAAATACCTTGTCAGGGTGAAATATAGCTTATTTTCATATTTATATCAGGTACCTGTTCCCTCATGGGTGACTTCTTCTTCATCTTAAGCCTTATTGTTTGAATTTTGCCCACTCAGGAGAAGGTCTCATCAAAACAGTCTGTATCATCTTCAATTTTTACAAACTGATTATGGAAAAACCAATGGAGAAGAAAAAATGGATTATATCTATGAGAAAACTGACAGGAGGATCATGACAAATGTGACAAACACAGAGTTTTCAAAGAGCGATGAGGCACAGACTAGGCAGCATTGCTAGGGATCACAGATGTCAAATCTTTCCCACTCAATTCATTTTTTATGGTGTGTAGACTTGTTAAACCTACATGGAAGAGAAGAACCTAGATTTATCTTTCTGTTGTGAAGATCATGCCACATTAGAGTTTTTAAGCTTACCTGCGTTTCATGCACTGAAAAAATTTTGTAAACCTCAGCAAGCCAGTAAATTTTTTTTAATTGCTTCAACCATAGCATAAAACTTGGGGAATAATGTGGAAGACTCCACATAAATGTGTTCCTGTGTGGCAATAGATGTATTCTTGTTGCTTTACCTATATAATTGTCAGTTGCAGTCCAAAGTATGAAATAGCGATTACTTTTGCCCTACACACAAAAGACTCAAACAATATTTTTAAGTGGTTTCAATGAATCATAGAATTATACTATCATCGAATCCCCAGGTCGAAGTTATCACAACTAACATCTGGCCCAACCTTTGTTGGCAAAAGCACAGTACAGACAAGGCGACCCAGCACCCTGTCCAGCTGAATCTTAAAAGTGGCCAGTTTTGGGGAATCCACTTCCCACAACAGAAAGATGATTCAAATGACTGTTCTCACTGTGAAAATTTTTCTTATGTTCAGTCAGAAACTCCTCAGGAGGAACTTGTACCTATAACTCATTGTCTTTTCTGTATGACTTCTTGAAATAAACAAGTCTCCATCTTCTTTGTAGACACCCTTTACATGCTGGAACATGGTAAAGTGTCCTTTTAAGCTTCTTTTCTTCAAGATGGAAAAACTCAGTTACCTCATCGTTTCCTCACATGGGCAGGTTTCTAGTCCTTTGTCTTTGTTGCCCTTTACTGCATCTTCTTCACCCTGTCCGTGACCTTTTTGTAAAGCAGGGGTCAAAACTGAGCCCAGAATTCAAGGTATGGCCTGAACAGTTCTTTGTAGAATAGTGCAATAGTGATTACTTTATCACTGTTGGTGACACCCTTGTTGATGCCAGTTTTTGTTGGCTTTTTTGCTGCAGCAACAAACTGTTCACTCACACTGAGCTGTTTGTCCACCAGGGCTCCAAGGTCCCTATAGAGCTGTTACCTAGCCAGGTAGATCCCCAGCCTGTGCTGCTCTCCTGGATTATGTTTTCCCATGTGCAGGACTTTATATTTGTCCTTATTGAACTTCATAAGGTTCTTGTTAGCCTAATTTTTCAGCTTGTCCAGGTCTTCCTGCAGGGTGGCTCTCCCTTCCAAAGTGTCCACTGCCTCACACAGTTTGGTATCACTGATAAACTTCATCCAGGTATGCTTGATCCCATAATCCCAACAACTGATGGAGATACTAAACARTGCTGGGCCTGGTATCATTCCCTGGGAGGCTCCACTTGTGGCAGTGGCCAATGTGAAAGGGAGCAATTTATCACCACCCTCTGGGTGTGGCCAGCCAGCCAATTCCCCACCCACAGCATGGATCACACATCCACACCATCACATCCTCATTTCTGYAGGAGGAGGCTGTGGGAGACCATWTCAAAAGCCTTGGAGATATCCAGGTAGACAATGTTCAYCACTGGCCCCACATCAACCAAATAGGTTCATTTGTTGTAAGAGACAATCAGGTTTGTCAAGCACAATTTGTCCTTGGTCAATCTGTGCTGMCTTTTCCWAATCATGGACTTCAGTTCACACTGTAGATGGGCCTATAACTTCCTTGTGGATAGGGGTGATAGCATCCTTCTTCCAGTCATCTGGGAGGTGTCCTTGATGGTCATGACTTTTCAAAGACAAAATATCATATTGGTTTAAATGACCACCACTGACAGTGAATTATTCTCAAATCTGATWACTTTGCATATGAAAATTTTGTTTCATTTTTCACAACCCCCTACAATTTCCTTTAAAGTAATTGTTTTGGGAAGATAGTCTTGTCATTTGATCAATTTTAACATTAATATCACAGCAAGAAAATTTTAAAAATGTGAACAACCATTCTTGAAAATACTCTAAGTGATTAATGGGGTGAATGATGTGATGAGACAAATTTCAAAGGAAAAAGTAACATCACTGCTGTAAATGAAGTGCCCTGGACATTGTATTTCAATTTCCAATTGCAATATGTGTATGTCTCATCATAGTTTTGGGATAGCAATAGAACACCAAAAAGTGCTCAGTAAGTCAACTCATTATCTTTGTAATATATTACTGCTCAGTTGTCAAAATACTTTATAAAGTACACTTTTATATGCCTTTGTATTTTTCAAATGTCTTTGCATCAGACCTTCTTTAATTAAATAATGTTTGAAGTTGCTCCTAGCCTCCGGGACTTGAGTCAACAACTTGCCTCTAGTTAAGGAGGAAAAAAAAAAAAAAAAAAGGTAAATTATTCTAGTTCTAATTTCTCTTTCTGAACCCTGGAGATAAACATTTTTTCTTGATGAAATGCCTAAGAAATCCCGTGTTACCACAACAAAGAGATGGAAACTTACTTTTTTTCTCTATAAATATGACACAGATAAAATTTTTTTTTTTTTACTCAGCCTCACACCCTATTACAATTCAGACAAGAGTAATCCCAGTGCTTTAGAATCCTGCTTTGAAGTCTAACATAGGATTATGTGAAGCAGAGTTCAAGACGTTCTGGCCATTCTTGAAATGTGTCACTGAATGACTACTAGGTGTTCTGGCTTTACAGCATTTATTGTTCACTGGTTCTCTGTCTAGGTGCATATAGAAAGAAAATGAATTATGCAAGCAAGAATTTTTTACTTTTTAATCAATATTTCAAAATTTTCTGCTGCTACCTCATAAGATGACATTTAAGTTACTTTGAAAATGAACAGCTGTGTTCACACCTTAACAGATTTTGTAGCAACTGGACAAGATGAGGTGAATTTTATTTTTGGAGTTGCCTGTCTTCCCTTATGGCAGCAGAGGGAATCCTAGCAACTAGATCAGCTTTATATAAACCAAAACTTTTGGATAGCTGAAGTTTGATGAACAAACTCACAAATCTTCCTTGCGCATCATTCACTTACTCCTTTTGTAATTTTAATAAAAATAGGCTTTTATCCTGAGCCAATCCAGTTAATTTGAGCCCTGTTGAGCTAATGTAGATGTCCCTTAAGTTCTAAATTTTAGGCCATTCATGGCTTATACTATATCTTCTAATTTCTTTCCTTTTATTTTGTTTAGTTTCTCTCTTTGTAAAAAATATGTGGGTATCTCTTTTGCTACACTGGTAGCATTTTAAGAATAAAAATTTGTCAGAGACATTGCTGTGACCTAACAAGAAAAGTTTGAAGTATTTCAGCAATTTTCAGCTAAATTTCAGATAAACATAGAAGCCTGTGTTCTATAGAATCATCCTCTGTAGGACCATTCTCATAAGAAAATTATTTTAATATTTCATAGACACCACTTTGCCCCACCCTTGTTTAAAGTTTTACACATTTCATGAACCTGCTGCATTATATGTATTTTTGCCCAAGGGCCTGTATCATGGGCTTTTTATTATGAACTAGGAGGAAAAAAACATGAAGGGGGGAGGGGTTTTTTGTATATGATTATTTTTTGGTCTTGCAATAAGGTCTTATCTACTTATCATTATGCCAATTTAAAGGATATTATTGCTGCATAAGAATGACTTGTCTGCTCTACTGACAGAATAGAGATGTCCTTATCCTTTTGTATCCAATCTCACCTCTTCAGCAGATGCACCTAAAAGTGCATGAAATGAAGGAATTGTTTCTGTCTTCATAAATGTTTAAGTTAGGAGCTGACCTTCCTGATTCTCTGTTTCTAACCTTCTTTAGAGCAAGAGTAGTAAAATTCCATCCAGTAACACCTTCCTTAGAGCCATCCAGAGTCTTGATAGCAACAGTTAGCAAATGTCTGGATGTTCAGGCAAGTAAAGAAGCTCCCTGGGCTGTCATTAAAATTGCATAATTTGCTTTTCATCTAGCTATATAAGAAGGGTGCACCATTTCAGCAGCATCMGTACAGTATGCAGTTAAGATGTATTTATATAATTTTTAGAAGTGACATATCAAGCAAATTTCTAGCTGGTTCAAAGTCAAGAATAAAAAGGTTCTGTTGGTTTTTTTGGGGACAAAGATCCCTGAAGATTACAAGAAACTTAAATGAACATATAGGGCAGATCAATGAACTATGAAAAGTTTAACTTAAGCAATGCTGCAAAATGTTTCCCTAAAACTAAGCTAAACCTCACCAAAAGACCAAAGATTTGTTGGCCAATGTAACTGTAGCAAAACTGCCAAAATCCTTGCTTTAGGTGTGGTTGATAGAGGAATGTTTTGCTTTACTTTATTTAAATTCTTTGATTTTGATATGTGATATATCCACGTGTGAAAAATGTATTTTGGTTAATTTTATTGTCTTCAGGATCACACAAGCTTTGGTTGTGCCACCTTTTTCTCATGTCATTTTCTCTCCTCTCTGATTGCTGCAATGTGAACACAAGAATATACTGCAGAAAAAGAAAGAGTCCATTGCATCTAAATGTTGCTTTCCATACAAATCCTGAAATTAGAACATAAGTTACCTGATAGCAAGTCCCAAAATCCATGGATCTGTAGGTTAAGTACTTGTTAAGCAGGGTACATGAGAAATGAGAAATACAGATGTAAATGTTGATGTAGTTTGTTATCAATTCTTGCTTCTTACTTTTTTTCCTTCAGATATTTCCTAAGTGCTTAGGCACAGAAAGGAGTAGTTAATTTTATTAACTTGTAATAGTGAAGTTAATGAATGTGACAGAGATAAATGTTCTAAACTCTCTATTTTTTTCTTGATAATTTTCTTAAAGTAGCTGACAAGAGAACTACTTTGATACATGTATTTCAGCTGATATAAGTTGCATCTTTTATTCTGTTTCATGTCTCAAACAGTGCAGAAAATCAATATTCCAAATGCACAATATGATAAATTTTATGGGTTAGACAGCAAAAATTCTGAAAACAGCTGTTAGATAATACACTGCAAAGTACATAATTATTTGAATTAGGTAGGAGAAAAAGGGATAAGAGTTCTTTGGTAAATTCAAAGAGAACATTTTCTTGTGGGAGTTGAATTTTTTTATAACTTCTAAGTCCTTGCTTCTGTATAATTTATTGTGTTAGTCAAGTTTGTGAATTCATTAGGCCAGATAATACTGACCTGCTCACAAGTAATTTCCTTAATGAAGTTATTTTAAAAGAAGAGAAGTAAATCTCTTTTTTCTGTAAAGCTATGATGTTTCAAAAAAGTTGAAAACCTGAAAAAACCTTTCAACAAATTTGGAAAAAACCTCCTGACACAGCATAATTTTGTGAAAGACATATTGATAAATTTATATAAATTTATAAATATTTAAATATTTATAAATATTTATATATAAACATATATATAAATTTATAAATAAATCAAGTGATAAATAAATATCACTTGATAAATTTTAAAATATAAAARTAGTCTAGTAATTCTTACATTCTCTTTTTATTTGTGATTCACATTATCAAATATTTAATAATTATGCATGCGACTACAAATGCACAAAGAATATGCTGATTAACCTTTACTACTTGGGAGAARGAGAAATTCTAAATTAATATGCAATCTGTTCAGGTTTTCTTTTCCCTTGCTTTTGCTTTAGTGATACGAAGGCAGTATCATTTTGTCATCTGAGGAATGAACTGATAATGCAACCAKCATTCTGTTGGAATTATTTCAGGATATGTCTAAAGCAGAATATTTGTTACAGATACAACTGCATTTTATAAAAGCATGCTAGTTGTTGTGAGAGATCCCAAGAAGTCTTTGGGTCATGAGCCTAAAGGCTTCTGTCAGTGCCTGAGGATTTTCTGAATGTGTCATGGGCACAAGTATTGCTCAGCAGCAGTCAAAATGCCCTTGTGTTACCAACACTCTCCAGTCACAAACCCAAACCACAGAACCACACAAGATACCATGAAGAAATTTATCTCCATCTGAGTCAGACCCYGTACAGTATATTTTTGTATTAATTTTAGAGTGAGGTGAGAACCTTGGCTTATTTTTGCTCCCAAATGCTGTGAAAGAAAATGCTTCTGGAAGTAGGAAGCCATGGTTTTAGAACGGAGGTTCTTCAACATTCAGATTGTGTTTTTTCTTACTTTGTATCAGTCTTATATGAATGGCCACAAGAAATTGAATTACCTTTTTATATATCAGTGGGATATTGAACTTCAGTTCTCAATCCTGTGCTGGAAAACAAGTGAAACTTTGGACAAATTATTATTAGAGAAAGGGTTGAAAATCCTAGGAAAAGAGTCCTGCATGACTAAACTGCWTAGTGTATGTGCAGCTTCTCATCTGTTTCCATGCAGCATCAACCAAGCAGCTTGATTAGCTTTTTAGTTGTCTGACTATCCCCACCTGAAGAGAGTCACAGGCATGTGTCAGATGTGTTTCTTGTCAACTCAGAAAATTCCAGTGAGCAGATTGTTACAAAGAAATAGTTTTCAAGGATACTGGAAACTGTTGTGTAGTTGTGTATTTTTCTACATCTACTACTATTCCATATACATTTTTTAAAAGGTTTTGGCTCTTCTAATGTGATAATAACCATTGTAAATATATACCATATTTTTTCTATAGTAGTCTGGTTGGCAAGGTGAATAAAGATGGAAGTAATAATTGATCTGCATCTGTAGTAACTGCATTAATTCCACCAGRCTGATCCACTTTCTGTTTGATAATAAAAAGTAAAAATTTCAGTAATTGCTTTAAAAAATTCAGATATTTTCTTTAATTATTATTTTTCATCAAAAATGTACATTGTAAACAATTACAGCAATGAGTCACATAAGCARTTTGCATTGACATCAGAGCATAGATAAATGTAATGCCAACCAGAAAATTTCTAAAAACTGTTCATGAGATTACAATAATTGAAATTTTAATATAAAAAAATCCCAACATATGTTGTTCAGACCATGATTATRTTTTCTTTCGTCTCTGAAGTGCATGAAAGATTAGTTTAGCACTTAGTAGTTCAAGGTATTTGTTAAGTTGAGAGAGATGAAGTCTTCAGGAAATAAGTTTTTCTTTTTCTTACCAAGAAGACTTAAATATTTCTCTTCCTTTCCCCAGACAACAAGTCTCTAAGGAATGACCCAAATTTTTTCCTTCAGAATCTTATAAAAACTGTTCTTTTTCAGACAGAAAGGTCCCTATTAAGGCACTGTTTCTCCAGCAGCAGAACCCCAGAGAGATTATGGAAGCCTGTGTGCTTCCTGGCAAAGAATTTCTCAGGCATTTTGTAGAGCCAAGAGACATTATTCCTAGCAAACATTGTCAATAATGGATTTTTTTTTTTTTTTGCTACTTTGGGGATAACTCAATAGAGAGTTACTTGCAGATTTTTGGAGTTTTTCTCAGTTTATTATTTCTGTTGCTGATTCAAATTCTGCCTTTCCGTTCCTGATCCAAGTATAGTTTTGTGTATTTTTATCTGCAGCAGAACATAAAGTTTATAACACAGGTTGCTGTGATACTTCATAAGTATTGTTTCTTTTAGCTGAATATCTATTGGAATTTCTGTTGAATCAACCAGTTTGTTGTAAATTAGATCATATCCCAGAGCACTGAATTTATCAGCATGACTTTGATATGCCATTTACAACTCCTGTAAAATAGCTGACTTTCAGATATGCTG
The DNA here is from genome assembly GCA_902810485.1 of Alauda arvensis. Lineage (NCBI taxonomy): Eukaryota > Metazoa > Chordata > Aves > Passeriformes > Alaudidae > Alauda > Alauda arvensis. The sequence goes on from CADDXX010000031.1 coordinate 1,787,377, forward strand.
TCTAAAGTTTAACTTCTAAGGTATGCAATGAAACTTCAATCATTGAACTGGCATGTCTGCTCAAACTGTTCCCATGTATTCTCATGGCTTCATATGCCTTCTTGTTTAACTAAAATTATAATGCATAGAGTAGAAGTTAGCAGTTGAAATTCAAATTCAAATTTCAAGTAGTTCATTCTTCTATCACTTTCTCTTACCCCCACATAATTTCCTAACATAAAATGTCTATTACATTTTTCACRTTATTCTTCTTTTAAAACTGAGTATTGTCTCTTTCCCTGGGGAAAAAATCCTGGCATTTTTTCTGATCCTTAAAAATTTTAAACATTATATATCTTATTTATTTATTTTGTGAACAGGAATGCAGATAGCTTGGAACACCCCTCCCCCCCCAAAAAAAAAAAAAGAGAGAAAGAAAAAAAAAGTCATAAACTAGAGCAATCATATGTGCACTTTGCAGTTAAACTGTCAATTGTACTACTCTGCCTCTTCTTATGTAGTTACATATTATGCTGTAATCTTTTAATTTGACAAGGGGAAAAGTTGGTATGATTACCAGAGACCTTTAAAATTCCCTCTGTGGAGCAGCTGTTTATCAGTGTGTGTATTTCTGAAATTGTATTTGCTGATTTGTTGCTCTTTAAAGGTTACTTATTTCAAACTGGAATTGANAAAAAAAAAGAGAAAAAAAAAGGTAAATGTGAGCAGAACATGTGCAGAACAGAGTTCTGTGGTGTCTGTCTGCAAAATCAGTATGCAAACAGCGACTTCAGTGAGATGTGGTGGTGAGTTTGTGACTACTCTCTTTGAGTGAAGCCATAGAGGATTAATAGTCAGAAAAATAAAGAAGTGTGTGTGTATTGGGAAATGTAAGTAGCTAGTTAATGGAAACAAAACTCGTATATCTCCTCAAAAGCACAGCCTATGAACATCCCTCACTGAAGAAGTAGTTTTGAAAAGTCAGCAGTGGAACAGCAAGATATCTTCAGACTACAAGATATTCAACACCATGGTAACAGTCTTAAATTACTTATTACTCAACTGAATTTGGCAAAGAGCTTGAAGCCGTACCCATTGTTATAACCTTGGACAGATAACTAGACAGGTACTGGCCAATTATTTGATTTCTCTTGACCCCTTCTCAAAAAGTGATCTGCAGTGCTCAAACACAAGAAATAGAAGAAACACATATACCTATGTTCTTTTAGATTTCATTTTACATGGATACAGTTTTACAATGCCAAGCTAATCTATGTGCAGAAAATCCAAGCCAGTGCTTCTGGAATGTCATCTGGGACACCTACTAAGAATGGTCTTGCAATCTTCAAAGCCTTTGTCCCTGAAATGGTGGCATAGTCTCCTCCTGTATTTCAGTGAAATGGTCTTGCTGTGAATGTGAAGTAGACAGTGTTCCTGAGTGAAATCACTCATTCTTGGAAAGCATTCTGATAGGACTGTAGGATTGCAAGGAATTAATCCTTCATGTGGCTTCTGTTTGATTTTTTTGTGGCAAAAGCTGCCACAACCTGAAGATGTACGAGTATGTCCTGCAAGCACCYGGTATTTGGCAGTTCACAGATTGGTTCACAGGGTGGGGAGCACACAGGAGACCAAGGGATGTTGCTGGGGCATCTCTTTTGGCATCCACTGCACCAACCAGAGCTGATGCATATCTTGAAGTTGTATTCACTAATAAGGAAGAACCTGTTGGGAATGTGCTAATCAATGGTAGCCTTGGCTGTATTGACCATGAAATAGTGGAGTAAAAGATCCCAAGGGGAATGAGGTAGAAGGGTAGCAGAGTACTTGCCCTGGATTTCAGAACAGACTTTAGCTTAATCAGGGACCTAGTAGGTGGAATCCCATGGAAATTACTTCTGAAAAGCAAACAATTTAGGAAAATGAAGGAGACCTCTAAACGCAGTTTCCTTCAGGCTCAAGAACAATTCCATGCTGGTACTGAAGCACAAAAGTTAGATTTATCAGGATATCTTTGTGGCTAAAGAGCATTACAAAGGAGATGTTACAGAGGAGGAATTTACAAATCTTGTCTGTGTAGGGATATATGGATTGATGCTATAAAAGCTAAGGGTATACAATTCTTGACCAGTCTTGTTGACCTATAGATTGAAATGGCTGGCTTCATAAATAAAGGGAAAGCACTGAACATCATTTACCTTTTCTTCACCAAGGTTTTTGATATTGTCTTCTGCAATATTCTTGTACATTTGTTAGGAAATTATGGTCTTTATGGGTGGATGACATGTAGTCAGTCAGGTGGATAAAATTCTGGATGACTGGACTCACACTGGGGTGGTTAACAAGTTGCATTCTCTGGAGGTGAAATACTGAATGGATTTATACTATTATCTGATCTGTTTAGCATCTCTATTCATGAATGAAGTGTTATAATGCACACATGAAATCTGCAGATAGCAGTGAACAGGGGCCAGTAGTTGATACAACCTGATGAAATTCAAKGGGGGCAGATGTAAAAGTCTGATGTCTGGTAAAGAAAAGCCCCTTGCAGTGCTACAGCTTGAGATCTGCCATGCTGAGAAGCTGCTGTGTGCAGAAGCACTGTGGTCCTTTTGTGCAGGGAGCTGAATGTGAGCCTACACCTGCTGTGGCCACAGAGAAAGCCAGGAACCTCCTGAGTTGCATAAAAAGGGGCATGGCCAGCATCTGAAGGGAAGGGATAACTCCYTTTTGTGTGGTGCTCCTTAGAACATACTGCATCCAGTTTGGTGCTCTACAATATGAGATATAAAATGGGAGTGAGTTCAGCAAGGGGCCACTGGAACAGATGAGGGTATGAATATTTGCCCAGTGAAGAGAGGCTGAGAGAAGGGGACCCTCTGCTCAGAGAGAAGATGCGCATGGGGCTGCCTAATAGCAGCCCCAGAGTATCCATGGAGAGGTTATCAAGAAGATGGATCTTCCCTTAGTGAATCAAGTGCCCAGAGAGTTTGTGCCAATTCCATTCTTGGAGATTTTTAAGACCAGACTAGATAAGGCCCTGAGCATCCTAACTCAATCCCGTAGCTGTCCCTGCCTCGAGCAAGTTGAGCTACAGATCTCTTATGGTTCCTTCCAGCCTGTGATATCCCATAATTGCATGTTTTTCCTTTAAGTCAGAAGAGAACAAATGAAGAGCAGAGCAAGAGGATAGGGCAAGAAATGCTTTAATCATGACTTTTAGTAGTACATACGAATTTGTATAAGTCCTGAATATTAAAACAGGAAGATGGATGGACTCATCTATGTAGCAGACATGATGTTGTAGGACATATTTATGAGGTAAAAAATAACTTAAGGTTTAAATTTTTATGCAAAACTGTTGGTAAAAAATCATTATATGCCAAAGCACTATGTTTATTCCCTTTAATTAAGTGATTTTTTTTCTGAGGCTGTTGGTAGTGCATTCTTCCTGTCTTTCATTAAAAAAAATTCATCAAACTTCTTTTAACATTTTTATGTTTTTGCATAGGTTTTTGTGGTAGAAATTTTGAAATACCTAGTCAAGCACTCATTACTAATGTCTTTCCCTTAGGAGGAGAACTTTTACAATGAGCTAGGCCATGCCCTGGTTCTAGGTGCTTTGCTAGTGCAAATTTGTATCTTAAATGTGGCTTTTTTTTTTGTCTGTGATAACACACCTCAGGAGCTTTTAAGCTGCTCTTTTATCCTTGGTTGTATTTGCACTTTCATCTTAATGCTGTTTCAAAATCTGGGACCAATATATTGGCGGGTAGATGGTAGTTGGCTCATATTCGACAATACAACCTTGGATTCTKCCTGAAACAGTCCTGGCATGCTGGGAAAAATTCTCAGCAGATGCTGTGTTAATTTAGCTTTTATTTGTGAATGTTGGTGCACATCTGGCTGAATATTTTGTATAAACACTTACCATATGCTGCTCTCTATGTAATAGAATGCAATTGTTATCAGGATGAATATTCAGTCATTTGACTAGAAGAGTACTGATGTTTTCTTGATGTTGCAAACCCTCAAGGAACCCTTTTGTTTAAAAGATAATATTATCTAGTGATTTTGCTTATTCCTGGAATGTTACAAGCCTTTTGGTTGTTTTTTGGTGTGCTTTCTTCTTTTCTATTTTTATTCCTGATAGAAAAAGGTAGTAGAAAAGACACAGAAGAGCAATATCTGTACCCTCTGATAGACTTCAAATAAGCAAAGAATATGGACCAGTACTTTCCAGAATGGTCAGGGATGTTTCTGAATGTGGACAGATTTATACATAGGTTAATGCATCTTTGTAAATCCTTCATGTTGAGGACTGTATATTTTGTGAATATAACGAGGATTGAATTAGTAGTTACACTTTACCTGGTGTCATACCACCACTATAATCACAAGAGGTTCTTAGATTATTGACTACTTTAGGTATTAAAGCTTAGGTTTCGTGTTAATTAAAACTTTTAACTTATTTTTTCTTTTATGTAACACCAAAAAGGCTTTTGAGAAGAGAAAGAAATATTTATTTGCCCCACTGATTTTCTGAAGTGAACTGGATGTTCTGGAAATATTTGTAACTTACAGAAACCTGTGAAAAGGTGGTAGATGATACACACAAACATCATAAATTGGATTTGGATAAATGAGCTTTATCGTCAAGTGTCCAAAAATGTCCAGACAGTTCAGTTATTTGTGAAGTATTTATATAATATGCTGGACTGTAATGTTTTATAAATAGTGAAATGGCAAAGTGAAGTTTTCATCTGTGAGGATGCTGCTATGCCACTTTAAAAATTATGTCACATAACTTATGGGTAGCAACTAGAATGTGTGTCAGTTCATAGGGTGGAAGCTTCTTAGCCAATTTCTCAGAAAGGATCACTTTTATGAATGTAGAAATAAAATAGTTGGTGCAGTGTTCTTTGTCTTTCATCCTCTCACACTTTTTCTTTTGTTTTTCAATGGGAGAAGAGAAAAAGAAAAGGTTCTTTCATGTGCATTTAAGAATTGGAGAATGAGGGAAAATATAGAGTGTTTTGAGGAAAAAAAAGTAGGGTTTTTTTACCCATGCTGCAAACAGAAGTGCTGTAAAACTCAATTAATTAATTATTTTAACCAAAAGTATATAGTCTGTAATTTTTAAATAACTGAACATCCTTTCATTTTCAAATAACCATACCTACCTTGGTCTTTCAGTACTTAAACCTTAGACATGAAAGGCTGTTAGGGCACACACAGTCAAGAGTACAAGAAGTCCTGGTTTATGTAAGCTGGAATTGGTGCAACTCCACAGAGCAGTTCAGAGAAGGCTTATTTCATGCTGTGCAGCTACACTAAAAAGGGAAAATATTCCTCCTGGAGGAGAACAGAAATATCAGCATATGCTGTGTGCCTGTTGAATGACATTTTGCTCCAAATGCAGCACCTTGGCTAAAGTCAATGGGATTTCACTGACATGTGAGTGAAGAATTTGCATATGACATTCCTTGACCCGTACACAGTATTCACCATTCTGCAGAGATCATAGACTGTTTTGACATAAACAATAGCTGCTTTTCTGGGAAACTGAAAAGGAAAATCTTGGAAATCTTTTCCTTGACTCCTCTTTGCCCTTCCCCTCAATGATGAGAGTGCCTGAGAAATGTAATTTGAAGTGCTGGGTAACAAGAGGGAGTCTGATTTGTTCCAGACTGAACTTCTTTTGACTCTGCTGTTTTGGACTGAGTCGTGGAGATGAAATCACTAAGGACAATTTGGCTGACATCTTTAGATATGATCTTAACGCTCTAGAACCTTTAGTCTAAAATGCAATTAATCATGTTTCACTTTGATTCTGAAAAATAATTAATTTGATAAATAAGACATGTTACTTATTTTCCAAACTGGTGTTCACCCTTTTTTTTTGGGGAGACTCCATTAAAAAAGATTTTAAGAAGTAGATTTGTACACAGAATTCCTTTTCAATGCAAAATCTTTGATAGGGGAATACAGCAAATGTGGTTTGAATTGTRCTTCCTGACAGGCTGTTTTCCGTCTTTGTCTCTAGGCTTGCAACGGTATCTGTTCCTATTAGAGGCTATGTTGTCTCATGAGGTAAAATGCTTTGATTCCATATCTGGTGAGAACAGTAAGGATTGTGCCTGTGAGCTACCCTGACCGAGGCTCTTACCAAGAAGTAAGTAACCTTTCTTTCAGAGAAAATCAGCTCCCCTTGCCATCCTGGTTTTTATAGTCAAGCAGAAATTCTTTACTGGAACCAGGGCACTTAATTAAAGGTTAATGAATGTTAGAATTTTCCCATGAAAACTTCTTTCATGGGAAACTGGCAGTTTTCTAAGAGAAGGTCACAATATTGAAATGTCTCAGTAAATGCTCTTTGTTGATATTTCCCATGTTTATTTTCTACCTGGTCCATGATACTTTGCTTTTTAATGCATCTAAAATTTTGTTATCTTCTTATTGCATGTGATTTTATTAATGAATGCTTCTAGTCTGCATTGACAGCATAGAGTGTCATATATTTTGAGACTACATGCATTTTTTCTGCTGTTTAGGTGGTGGAAGAGCAAGAAGCAAGATTGTATTGTTTTCCAAAACTCAGAGATAAAAAGGAAGAAATAAAAACTCCCCATCCTTAATTACAATTCATTTTTAAAAATGCGATTCTTTTTCCAGTCTGTCCAAAATATTTTTCTTTGTTTTCAGGATGAGGAATAATGACCATAAACTAAAATGTAAGTACTTTCACCTCAGCATGAGGAAGAACTTTACTTTGAGGATGGCAGAGCACTGGAACAGGCTGCCCTGTTATGGAGTCTCTCTCTCTGGAGAAATTCAAAATTCAAAATGCATTCTTGTGTCACCTGCTTTAAGGGACCCTGCTGTAGCAGGGGGGGTTGGACCAGGTGATCTCCAGAAATCCCTTCCTACTCAAATGATTCTGTGAATTTTCAAGAACTCATTATTATCTAATGCTTATTTTTTTTCCCTCACAAAAACTTTTTCTTCTTACACTCTTTAAAAATAGCTGAATTTAGAATTTATTTCTGTAGAAATAATAGCCAAGACTATAATAAATATCTGTGGGAAAAACTCTGGGCTCAGTGCTCTGCATTGTGAGGCAAAAGTCAATGCTTTCCTGGAATTCTCTTCCTTCACACACACCTCACTATCAGAACATCACGTCTTGTTATATGAGCATATTTAACTCAAGAATATTTGTTACTTGCAGAATTCTTCTGCCACCAAGTTCAGGCACATCATGTGCTCCTAAACTTGTCCAGATGTTTCACTTGTAGTGTATAGCTTGATAACTTTCTTGTGAGAGCTCTGGTTTCTGGTGGAAGTTCTCCAGAAATGATAATTAAAAGGAAAATATTCCTGTGCATGCTGATGAAGTCTAAAGTAACTTATTTTATTTTTAGAATTTTTTTTTTATAAAATATTCAGGCTTCTATTCCTCTGGTCTTGGATTAATGAGCAATATCAGCAAACTATTTTATGTTTAAAAAAGATGAACAAATTTATGTTTGATTTATCACAATGTACCATTTGATATTTGTGGTTACTCTTTATTTTTCTTTTCCATCTAGAAACATGTAGGGAGCTTTCAAAAGAACTGAGATGCTGTGGGCTAGAGCCACTGAAGTCAGTGTGATACAAAGCTCCTGCAGACATCCATTCAGATGGACATGATAGATTCAAAAGTGTCCAAATCCTAAATGACTAAGTTCCCTGCTGCCTATTTAACTAATCCTAAAACTTTTTTTCACATAAATGCTTATTTGAAATGAAAACCTGGAAACTAAATGCTACTGTGGCAATAGTACCTCAAACATGTAGCAAAAATAATTCCTTAGTGAAAACAGTGAAAAAAATATTCTATTCAAAACAGACATCCCTACATCCATCAGAGTTGTTGGGTGCTTATGTCAGCCGGTTATGGAAGCCCAGTAGATCAAACTTGGGATGTTTTGAATTAACTGATTGTTTCAGCTGCTGGCATATTCAGTTCTAGCATTTGCTTTAGCAGTGGCATTCATTGCACAGGAGAGCAAAATGATCTGAACACATGCAGGTGTCACAGACCATTTGTGATCTGACCTTCTGCAAATCAGAGAACTCTCATTCAAAGCAAAAAATGACATTTACTGAATAAAATCAATTGTTTACTGGACAAATCAGTTGAGTTATCTGGTCTGATTCAGTGTAATTTTTTCCTGGATGACTACAAAGGCAACCGAGTAGAGTCGCGTGTTTATAAAGATGAAGAACATCTTCAGAATGGTCAATGTATTGCTTTGTAAATTACTAAGTTTTAGAAGGAAACGGAATACTATTTTCTCCTGGTATTAGATCTCTGGAGTAAATTAATATTAATTTGAAACAAAAACCAAATCATTCCTGCCTGATGCAGAAAATGTATTTTTTTCAGCATAATAAAGAGTTCAAGTGCAGTGATATGCAGCACTTGATCTAGAGGAACTACTAATACACCCTGGAGCTTTTTTGTATGCAAAGACAGTGCTGTTTCTTAGCTCCATACTTCAAGACAATGGAATTAGATAGAATATTCAATTATGTTTATAAAGGAAAAAAATGCAGAGCTGAGGCTCTGCTTCCTGTTATTCATGTGAACAGAGGTTGAATTTGTCCTTTATAATGACAAAGAACCCTATTCTCCTATTTGCTCCTTGCAGCTTAGATCATTGCCTGTGTACTTTTTAGAAAGCAAATACTTAAATTCCTGCTTATACAAACCTATTCACAGGAGGATAGTCAGTGTGCACCACTTTTAATTTCTTTTTTGATAGTTCTTTTAATCTGGTGTCTGGGATTCCTTCATGGGAGTATTGAGTCTTTCTGTCATTTTAAAATTAGACATTTGTAAGGTTCAGTTGGGAAAACGATGGTCAGATCAAATTGTGACTTCCTCTTTGGTATGACAACCCACTCTTCTGAGAGTAAACATCTGCATGAAGGCATTTTCATGTTGAAAAAAATTTGCATAGTTCAATTTATGTCCTGCAAACACCAACAATGGTATGGTATGCCAATAATGAGGAGGAATAAGAAAGCAACTCACAAAATAAAATGACAAGAGTCTCTTCTTTGTGTTTCAACTCACTTAATTAACTTATATTCGTGTGAATGAGAACCAAGTCTCTACTTACAAGTGTTTTTACTTTAAGCCTATAATGCTTCTGGCATGCATGATAGAACATATTTGAATTAATATATCCACAGATTTTCAATTAAAAAGTGTTTTTGAGCAGGTAATAACCATAAAAAAAAAAAAAAAAAAGGACTGTTCTGGGAACATGACAAAAAACAATACAGAAATACAGAAAAAGTTTAAGTCAGTTGCAATTCTGAAGATTAGGCAGATATAAACTGGAATATGCCCTTATGAATTCTGAAGCAGAAGTGGTCTATCATGAAAATACCGTAATGCAATTAGCAGCTGTAGTGACAGACCCATGAGGTTAGACAAACAAGTTAAACAGATGGTGCTCACAGTTCTGCATATTCAATCAACATTTTTTATATTGTATCATAAACTTTATTCTCTGTTGTGAAGGGTCATATACTTTAGTTTTGACAAGCCTATATGTTAGTATGCATTGTCAGGATCTATAGTGTTATCTCATATGCACTCTTATTAAACAAAATGCCAATTTCACATACCTACTAAATGCAAAGTGCAAGCAATGAACCGTCACTACTAAAAAGGAAGGAATGGAAAGAGTTAATAGTTATTTCTTCCATTTTCCTTAACTGTGGAAAATCAATAGACACTGTTGAACAGTGGCCTAAAATCTCTGCTCTAGGTGAGTGTAATATGGTCTGCGAATAGGAAGGATCCATTGGTGCAGATATTCAATGGGTTGCTTTCTTTCATTAGCTCAGGATCTCAAGAAATTTTAACTTTAAAGCAGCCAATGCTTGCTATCCTCTTTTGCTCTTTTTTATGCATTTTCCATCCTTATATCACTGTTCTTCTGTAATAATGATACTTTGAAATGCTTTACCATGCCACCAGCTGTGCTGTTTTCAGACTGGATAACAGGATAACTGGATAATTTTTTGTTTGTTTAACATAATTTAATTCAAATAGATGTATTGAGAAATTATCATCTACATATAGAAAACACCAAAGTGTTTCATTTTAAAATTTTATATAATTACTCTTTTTTTTGCAGACATTATATGCCAGACATATTTCTTGCTCTAAAAGGCAGGGTAATGGTGGGCAGCCCCTGCTTCTTTTCCTAAACATAAAAAGAGGACATATGTAAATATGCAAGCATTCATATTCAAATGTTGAGTTCAAAAGGTCTGCAATGAAGTGAAACTCATATGGCTATTGATTCAGTTTTAAAGATGACATTTAGGTACAAGTATCAGAGAGATCTGCATGTAAGATTTAAATATCCCTTGTCTCTGTGCTTCCTTTGGATCAAAAGCAAGTACAAGTGTACTTTCAGAGTGTATAGATATGACTGACTGCAAAAATTGCTTGTACAGGCTGCCAGGAACTCATTTTGTCACACGTATGGGGCAATTAACAATCCAATTTGAGCTATTGAAAGAAGGAATGCAGTGGAGTCACTAGGCATGTACTCCATGGGATTGAGGGTGATCCATTAGATAAATCCTTCCAAAGAGCTTTCACAAAGGCTATAGAAACAACTTTCAAAGAAATTAAAACTGTCAAGAAATAAAAGGGTTTGATTTCTCTCTGGCTCACAGAAATAAAGCCAAGGACTGAATGGCCAGTTTTCACAATGGAGGGGTTTTACCTGTGGAATGACACAGATGTAAGGGAAGGTCTGCATCATGCAATAATCTTGATAGCAATAAATTGCATAATTTCAGGTAAGATTACATATTTTCTGGATAACAGAAAGTTATTCAGGGCACAAGCAGTTGCAAAACAGTCCCAAAAAGCTCAATAGAATGAATGTGAAATTTAAAAATGGCAAATGCCCAGGAAGTTGGGTTGAACAAGACCTTGGAGTCTTTGTGGGTAGCTGTCTGAGGATATCAACTTGGTATGTAGCAGCCATCCAAAGAGCACATTGGSAATTATTTGGAAAGGATACAAAACAGGGCATCAGTCTGATGCTGTGAATTCATAATGCTTTTGCAGCTTAAATGCTGGATGAATTGTAGGACATTGTTTCTCAAAAAAGAYGCAGGACTGTGAGGTACAGAAGTTTTTAAGAAGGATGGTCAGAAACAGAAAAATTTCCACATCAGGAAAGCTCAACTGATTAAGACACAGCTTTCAAAGGGAGGGCATGCAGAAGAACCACAATGAAGGTTTACATAATTTTGTACCACATGAAAAAAAACTGTAGGGAATTTATCTGCTTGTAGCACAGGATCTTGGAGTTGGCAAAAAAGTAGGTTTGAAAGGTAAAACAACGTTTTTTCATATAATGCAGAAATGAAAGCTTTCTGTTAAGTAGCTTCCCAGTTCATATGGGTCAAAATTATAAAAAAGAGAATAAATAGAAGTGTCAGCAGGGAGGATGACATGAAAAGTACCTGAAGTGTGATTGTCATAAAGGAGGGAAGATGGAAAATATGGAAGAATCTCAGTGCATCTCCTGTTTCTAATACTATTTTAGGAAACCTTCTGCTGTTCCTACTTTTCAGAGGTAGGACACAAGGTTAGATTTTAGTCTGGGGGCTCAGATTGATGCTTTCTGCCTAGATGAATCATTGAGATTCTCAAAATCAAATCTCTTTTTTCTGAAGCTCCTCAGTAACTTCAACTCCACCCAGTAAAAAATGTATAAATACCTCAGGGATTTAAACATACACTTTTTTTTCTAAGGTGTAAATATATTTTAGCATCAGACCTAGGAGAGGGATTCTATTACATCTTGCATTGCTCAAGGAGCAGGGTTTTATTGAGGAATAAGTATGATTTAAACACAGCTGCTCTATCTATCTGCCTACCCTTACTCAGAAAGAACACACCCATCAATTCATTCAGTCTTGCTGTGTCCTTGAGCAATCCCTTTGGAAATACTAAATTTTACAAGAGAGTGGGATTTAGCACATATAATGGTAGAAAACCTTTTTTTTTTTTTTTTTAATCCCTATATACTAATGTAGAGGTCAAGAATTGAACTAGATTGCCAGTAAATCAGCTTTCTACAGACTCATCCAAACATTTAGGGTGGTTTTTGTGGTCGAAATTATTTGTTTGTACAGCTACATATTCTAATTAAGTTGTTTATGCTTTGGTCCCAGGTTCCTGAAGCAGAGTACCCACAAATATTCATCTTTGGGAAGTGAATTTGTAAAACTGTTCCCCAAGGGTCTGACACCATTTGCCCCCATGTTCTTCCATCTCCAGAATGACTGGAGTGGAATAGAATTTTAAAGGAGATTCATATTTTCTGATGTACTCTCAGATAAGATTGAGACTGCAGAAGCTCATGCTGAATTGCTTTTATACTGCTAGCTTAATCAGAGTTGTGTTTCTGAATTTGATAGATTATTATCAGTAATRCTGAGAACAGCCATCTCAGTCAAACAGGAAACATTCTTCTCTCTTGAGATTCCAGCCTGTTTTAGCATGCCAACTTAACACTGGTTTGTAGAGCACCTGGTCAGGGTGCTCAACAGGCTGGGTGACAACCCCTTCCATGATCCTGTGTAAGTGACTAACACACCCATCTTCTTCAATTTATCAGATATTTTCTTTACATGCACAAGCCAGGCCTTTAAATATTTTATCTTTCCTTTTCACCCTTACATTTTATAATTAAAATTCCATTGGCCAAGGGGAGGAGAGGAATTACTCTATCACTCTAAATCCTAATACTTAGCTACATACAGGAAAAGTAGGGGCAACTGTGGATAGGATACCTTAGTCTCTGGGTCATTTCCATGAATATGTCAGTGAAATGACAAGTTAGTGAAGCTTTTGAATGTGGTGACCTTTTGGGTTTAAATGTATGAACTATTGGAACTAGTTGCACATAGAGGCAAACTATCACTGGAATTACACTACTCATTGAAGGGCTAATTCAGTTTGAGGAGAAGTAACAGTTATTAGGGGATAGGTCAGAGGTTTGTAGACAAATGTAGGACTCTTAGCAAGTATTCTGGAGACTGGAAATGTTTTAGTTCCCTTTCTTATCCAGTCTCTATCCATGATGTCCTGTTACGGCTGTTTTGAAAAACAAATGTGCATTTCTGGTTAGCTGGGAACCTTTTGATAGCAGAAAGGAAAACTCATGTGGCAATCCATTATTGTGCCTGCAGCTGTGATGTCTATCTATATCTACATCTATCTATATATATATGTAAATGGCATATTCTCTTTTATTTAAACCTGTTTAAAAAAAGGATTTATATAGCAATGTTTTGAATTAGGGATTTAAAAATATTTGTAATGGGAAATATGATCTTATAGTAAAGGCACTGTGCAGAGAATTATCTCTGGATGCATGCATGGTTCTTAGCATCCATACATGATTTGAAGGGCAACTGGCAATTTTGAATGTCTATTCATGAGCCATAGAATGGCAGGAGGGAATAAAAAGAATACATTTTGCAAAGATGATACTTTCACTATGATGTGAATTGTTTGAAAGATACTTGTTTGCAACATTTTCAATTATAGTTTATCCTCTTTTCTCCATTGGAGATGTAACCCATACAAGAGCACAGACATAATCTGCTCTGAAAGTGCACCTTTTTAACAGTGCATATGTTACTTCGATGAGGAATTAGAGGAGATAAAGTTTTCTTTGGAAGCAGCACACAGCAGACGACGGTGTATATTCAAAATTTTGCTCTTTCTGAGGTGATTTTCTGATCTTGTTACAAAGATAAGCAGTTTACATAAGATGGTGAAGTAAATTACCTGAATTGAGGCTGCAGTTTCGGAAAGAGAAAATACAAAATAACCCCTTCCTAAGCAGTTGTGTGCAGTTAGATTAGTGTAATCACAGTAAAGGAGAATTTAAACTTAACAAGTCCATCTTATGAAAATAAATTCAAAATTCTCAACATATTTTAATTTCTGCCATCTATTTTTAATGGCACGGCAAAAATCTGAATAATAAGATCCAGCACATTAATAGTGTTTTCAGGTGATCTTTTTAGCCTCTGAGATTTGGAATAATGGTAAGACTACCTTGCTTCAAAGAGTACTACATAAGAAAATTTATTTCGGGGGATGATAAACATACTTATTTTTAAATATTAAGAGTGTAAAAGAGAGGGGAATATATTCTGATGAGCCATTACAATGAACATACCAAACCCAGTGTAAGAATGATAATGTGTTATATTGGACAATATTTCATAATAATAAACCTTTTTGTGCTTTTGATTTCTTGCACTAATTTATGACATATCATCAAATGGAAGAGCAAACTTTTTTTATTTTCATAATGTTTTTCTGCTCAGAAGAGAAATAAGAAAAGACAAGTCAATAACATAAACTCTCACAACTGCTTTGGACTGATCATGTTGCTAAATGACCATGATGAATCATTGTAGGACAAACTTGTCTCTTCATTTGTATAAACTGACCCTAGCAGAGGCCATTTACTAGATTATTGGTACTTGCAGGCAAATAGACCAGGTGTAAAGTCAATATAAAGTGGTGCTGCAGGAGTCCTACTCTTTGCCCTCTCCCAGAAAGCAGTCTTTTGGACTGCTTTATACACTAGGATCAGTGAGATATCAAAGTCTGAATCTGGACTTTGAGACTTACAGAGAAGCAAAGACTATAGAGAAGCAGATCTAACACCCATTATTAAGGCAGTATTTAYTAATTTTCTTGTTTGTTTTTTTCTATCTCTTTTATAATTTCTGTTCAGTTTCTAAAGAGTAGAACCTGAATTTTCCTTTGGATTAATTCAAATTTAATCTTGGCATTTAGTCTGCAGACTATTCCTAATTTCTTTAGTGGTTACTTGTTCATTTGATGTGTTTATAGCAAGATCTAGTTATTAATTAAATTTATCCAATGTTGCTGTTAGTTCAGCATCCCTTGGGCAAACGTATCTCACTGGAGTTATCAAGTGCAATCAAATTCCTTACACTGCCATCATGGCCTTCACTGACCATCAGGTGAAGTTTTGATGACTGCTTTTATTATAAAATAGAAACATGGGAGAAACTGAAATATTAAATTTTAAATCTGACAGTTATAGATTTAGAACAAATCATACAGGCAAGAAGATACCTGCTTGAGCTATGTTAGATTTCTTTTAGAATGAAGAACCTGTATACTGTAATTGATTTCCAATCCTTTGTTTAAAAGTAGAACAAGTTTGTTTAAGTAAGTCTTACATGAATTCTCACAGTAAGCACTTATTGCATTTTTGAAGGATTAGTGATCTTATAAAATATGGACTGAGGTCAACCAAATAGAAGGACTTGCATAAAAATAATAGGGAAGAAAATCAGTCCCCTACAGTGTTCCAAAATTGATTCTGTCTTTAAAGGTGGCATGAATTTATATTTTTTCTTTCAAAATGACATTTCTACTTTTAATTTATTCACATTATGGCCAAATGCATAGCCAAGAATGTTGAATTTCTAGAATGATCTGTGCTCTCCTTGTTCTGATCTTGCAGTTCCTTTGAGGAAAAGACCTACTTAGAAATTTTGCAATGTCCATGGAAAAAAGAGTATTTTTAACAGTTTAGAAATAGATCAAATGCTCCACTCCATGCAAAGGACTGTTCTCACTTTCCAAGTCATTGAAAGTCCACCCACACCTCTCTTGGAAGGAGAGTGACATTGTTAATGCACAAAGATTTCATGTTTTGAGCTATAGGCTATACAGACAATTTGACAGTGCCCACAACACCAGACCTTATTTTTACACTTAACTTGGAAGTTTCAAAACGGAGTGTTATTGTTGATGTATGTACTTCTACACCTCAGTTTTGTATTCGTCATTCTCATGTGTAATTTTATAAAAGACCGGCCACTTGTTGACCAGGAGGTTCTTATCTCTCTCTTTATTTCATACCATTTCCTCAACAAAGAAGTGTACTGAAGAAAATACTTGGTCTTCTTTCTACCACTGGGCTGTAAAGAGAATTGCTGACTCTGATTTAATAAATAACAATCAGTTTGTAGCTTTGCCATTACTGTCTAATTGCAATAGAATGTAGACCTAAATTGCACCTAAGACTTAACAGATTATATTTAGGACATGAATTGCAGGCTTAATGAATAGGATAACGGGTGCTAATCAGGTTGATGCCTTTAGTTTTAGCTTTTATGTTTTCCAGATTCCATGCTGTTTCGAGTGAAGTTTTAAGCTTCATATTAAGTGCTAGTAGGTAGTAGGTAGACAAAACAAATCCTTTCCTGCCGAAAACCAAGGACAACTTTCTAGCCCAAAAGCATCAACAACGATGGACTGAAGAGAAAAACAAGAAGGATGAGACTTCACAGCCTGGAGTTGTAATTAGACAATTAAACCCAATATGCAAATAGACCCAAGAGGACAGGGGRTGTGGCCGGGGGGTTCGGGAGAGAGAAAGTTTTAGAGGAGCCATCAGGGCTGATATCCCAGGGGGTATCCTAAGAAGCCTTTTAATAAATATTTGTTTTATTCTCTRGTTCTATCCAATCTCTATTTCAAGTCAGCCATCCCAAGGCAACAAGRTTAGAAGTAAAATGGCTTTAAGAGCTTTTGCAAATTAGAAACTTTGAACTCTCCTGTGTGAAGCTGCTCACTGCAGCTGTGCTTAGTAGCAGATTTGATGCCATTAAGGTCCTGCTATTAAACTTTGACACCATCCCTAACATGGTCCTTCATCTCAATGATCTTTTCAAGTAGGGAACTACTAGGGTAATTTCAAAGCTGTCTTCTCAGTGTCCAGTAGACCCTAAGTGTACGTAATACATTTCCACATCTTATACTTTCATCATATTATTCTTGCTGCTAAACTTATCCAACACAGGTTTAGGTTCTCAGTTCAGGTTCTCAAAGACCATTTCTGGTTGAGATTTGACACACACACTCCTATACTCTGTCATTCTGAATAATGTCCATATTCCTCGCTCTTGATAAAATGTTTAACTGAAGACCTGTTTCTCTGTGCCTGTAGACTTATCCCATTTCTATTCCCTAGAGCCCTGCAGGGCAAAAGTGGTGTGCTAAAATGATAAATTTTCCTCTTTTTAATGGCCCCAAATTTATTTAATGGCCCCTCTCTCATTTACTGTGTGAACTTCTCTGGCATCATTAACTCCAACAGACATATCTTCAAGAACACATGCCAATAATTTGGGMACTCCCAGTCTGCCAGAGCACACATGGTCTCTTGCTGAACCTCTGTCTCATATCCATGCTGTTTGGTCTTCTTTAGAGGTAGCATAAGTTTTAATAATAAAGATGTACAAAGCCAGTGCTGACATTTTGTCCAGCTGAGCCAGCCCTGCCAACAGAATAGGAAAGGTCAATGTCATGTATCCCACTGTGGCAAAGGCAATTCTGGAACAACTGCACTGAGGATAACTAGCTATCTGCGTTGAGGATAACATAACTAAACCCAAGGATGGGACGGTGAAACTGAAATATTACCAGGTTTTCCACTGACCAAACTCACACCTTACAATTGGTTTTATTTTACATATATATTGGCATATCTTTAGTACTGTGGAAGATTGTATGGCCACTAACTAGCAAGCGCATGTTCAACATTAAAAAAAAGATTTAATACCAAATGCTGATTTATTTTTTCTGCTAGGCATGTACTATAATAGATGTATACAGAAAATAGGTATTAATGAGTTTACATTTGACAAACTGACCTRTAATTGTTCATGCAGATGCAGCCTAATGCTCATATGGCAATATACAAGTTTACTAGCAAATGTATTAATTATTTACAATAATATATGAATTAAGTATTTATATTAGCAGAACACTGTTGTATGTAAGTATTCTAGCTGTGTTCCTTTTTCTTGTGGGATGAAATTAAGGGGCAACCCTTTTAGATCTGTTGGAAGGAGCAGAGCAGATTCTCTGAAAGGCAGGAATTGTATGCGGATGATTCAGTACAGTCCTTGGGAACAGAAGAAAATGGTTAGTATGGTCTTCACAGATATTGTCTGCAATAGGAGATTTCTAATTTTTTTATTTTTGTAACTTTGGACCTTATGTCCTCTATTTTTTTTAATCCCCTGTAAAAATTGAACATTCAGTTCATTCTGTACATTGTCTTGATCTCTATTAATTTAGACCTTGCCTTTTTCAGTGCTCAGTAGGTGAGTTATTCAAGAACAGTAATTTAGTAAAGTGTATTTCTTGCTTTTTTACGGATCATATCTTTCAAAACAAGTACCTCTGCAAAATAGGTGTTCAAAGATCCTTCCTTCTGTACTAAAACATTTTAGATTTAGCCAATTAAAAATAAATGAAAAAAATAGGACTATAGCCTATACACACAWTATCTGTAGGGGAAAGCATCACACATTGCAGGAAATAAATACCTGAGTAAAAAGTTGGGAATAGTTTAGGTGTAAATTTATTTTTTTTTTTAGATCAAACACAGATATGTGGGTTTTGATATTAAATGTGCTTTTCTTGAAGCCTACTGTTATGTCTACAATGATATAATACTTTAACCTGAGTGATATAACCACTATTTATTCACAGCATAACAGTGAGTTATGCTGAAATATTCATGGACAGAGAGAAAATAATGAGGTTTAATTGACATGTCTTGGATATGCAGATAGATAAAATATCAAGAAGTACAATAATCTCTTGTTATGTCTCTTGCATTTATTGCCACCCTTAGGAGAAATTGAAATATACATTCTGACAGTGTCTTTACAGATGCTTTGGGCATTGGGGAAAGGGGGTATGGCTTTGTTAACATTGCAAATATCAATGTATTAATGTAAATAGTCTTTGAATAAGCATTGAAAGAAAATACTATTATTGAAAAATAAAGCATAAAACTATGATTTGGAAACTGGAGGTTCATTTTCTGGTTCTGTTATAAGTTTCCTTAAAAGTAAAGCATCTAATCTCTCCATTTTGCTTGTTTTCCAGGAAGAGAAGTAAGCAGTAGAAGTTTTCTCATCTTGCTAAGATACTGTGACACATCTCAGAATTACAAAGTCTTCTGGGAGTACAGCTTGGATTGCTTTATGTCTTAATAAAATCTGATTTGGTACAACATATTTCATGGCATGATCCTTGTATCCACCCGGGCTTGCAGGGACAGTACAATGCACACAGAGATGGCTCCAGATGAACTGGAGTTGCAGAGGGTTTTGTAGGAATGCCACAGGTTAACAGTACCACCAGAAACCATATTTTCTCTGGCACTAATTTATTTATAAGTATAGTTTTTAAAATTATTAATGCAATCTTTCATCCTCTCCTGCATTTTGAGGGCTTCTCTAACACACTCTGTGTACATGCCTTTTGCTGTTCAGACTGTACTATGAAGGATGATGACAATCAGCAAAAAGCAGCAAAAACTAGACTGAAAAATCTGAGGCACATCCTTCAGTCTGTTAAAAAACCATACACACAGTGATGTAGTCATATCTTCAGCCCTTTTAAATATCAAATGATGGCCACCTGTAAGTGAACATATATATGCATGTCTTCAGCTGATAGTGCCTAGTAACAGCTGGCTGTGCCTCTTTCAGCAGTGATGTGCAGTGAACTTCTAAAGGGCAGACTTCTGCACAATAAATAAAAAACAGCAGAGGAGGGCAAATTAAGAAAAAAGGCTGCAGGCTGTTTTGTGGTGTTTTTAATTTGTGCTTTTTTTTTCTTTTTTTAAGAAAATCTTATTAAAGGAGCAGGAGACTTGTGTGCCTTATAAGCATTGAAGACAGTGAAGAGGACAAGAATTCATTAGAGACAATAATGTTTGCTAAAATAGCAGATCATGCTTGAACATAACAGGTTTGACAGGGGCATGGACTACAGTTCAGAAAGAAACTACAAAGACAAAATGAAGATCAAAGAGAAACCTCTGAGGAACAAAACTAGACACAAGCAGTTCTAATATTGTCAGGTAATATTATTTTACATGTCTTAAAGGACTGTTCAGTATGCATCTGGTTAAATACTGTTATCTTAAAAACATGGAAAATTTTGGGCTGTTTTAATTTACCTTCAGTACAACCACTCACCCCAATGCCTAGTCTCATCCAGGTATGAACTACAAGCAGATTTCAACAAGATATGGCCAAGTCATAGACAAAGTAAATTTCTGGCATTTCTGTAGGAAACTTCTCTGCACTGTCCTGTGGTTTCAGTGGGTAGTTATAATAGCAGCTCTCAGCTGTGTGAGAGGTACAAATTGCCTCCTCAGCAGGGCTGGAGTTGATGTTTTTGTAGGTGGATCCCACTATTAAAAACATACCCAATAACAAATGCTTAGGCCTCCCTAAAATGCCTGGTGATCTCATAATTAACTGCAGAAGTAGATTTTATAGAAAGTGCCTATGGTTGGGGAGTTTTGTATGTTTGCAGAATCTAAATTAAATACTTAAGACTCTTAACAACCTTGTGCTTCCTCTGGGAAAAGCTTTTTAAATGCTGGCCATGTTTTGCTACGTCTCTAGGCTGATCACAGGTGAGATTGCATTCAGGTTTGGAAGCAACATTCTCACTGAGTCTGCTGATTTTTTAATGCCACAGATGACCTGAAGWGTTCTCTAGAGTGTTGTATAAACTGGGCCCACAGATTTGAATTATAAAGTGAGACTTCTGAGTTCTACTTTTTCGATGCTTATAATGCTTATAATGCAGACAAAGACCATGGAGTTTTTATTCTTCCATAAATTTGTGTGAATGAGCCCAGCTGGGAATTTTTTCTGTACTTGAGCAGAAAAGTTGAATAGCTATTTGATACACATCTTTATTAAATATTTTTCTGTCTAAAATTCTTAACTAAACAGTTCATCAATTGCCATTTTAAATACTACTTTAAACATATCTCTGTATGTATCAGTGACAGATAAAGACTGTGCTTTATCTGTCACTGAAATTCATGTTTGCATCTCAATTATTTTGCTTCTCATTAAGCATAAAGTCTGATGGAGATTCATGTCTTATTAACTAAATATTCTAATTATTTTGTATCTTGTTTATTTATCATCAGATAATTTGAGAGGGCAATTACTCTTTCAAAATACAAACAGGACACAGAAAAGCATAGATACTTTGTTTAAAATTTCAAGAAGAAATTATTTTTGACCTGTAGCAGTGGTAAAACTGAAATGATTCAAATTAACCTTAGATTTGAGAAGCCTCAAAGACATTTATAATGCAGTAAAATAATAATTGTAGAAAATTCATAAAGATAATTTTTAGCTGAAGCTATGAAAAGCAAATATATTTCAATGGAACTCTTCAATTTTGCCTGGACACCTATAATATTGAGTTCTGTCATACRTTTAATAAATTAAAGCATTTAAATAGAGGAAGACTATTTCATCAATAGGTCAATTAAAATCTATTTGTATGGTGCACAGCCTTCCAAAGCCCATTAGAAAATACATTTCGTACTGAACTTGATTTTTTTCTCCAGTTTCCAAATTGCTTACTTGGATAAGTGTAACAGAAGAATACTAAATTGATGTCTCCAGTTCAATTGTAGTTGTAAAAATCACACTGGTGGTGTAGGTTTATTCTGGCTGAATAAATGCACCAGCTGTTGAACCTGAGTCATTATAATCACAGAATAGTAGAACTAGATTTTTAATATTTTAATTTCCATTTTACATTTTTTTTTTGGTAACATATGTAATTTCATCAGTTTAAGTGAAATCTGATTGGATTGCAGCACTCAAAATGAACCAAGGGGCTGCCTCCCACAGAGAATATTATTAACAACATCAGGATTTCTGTCCCACAGGAATCTGTCTATGCCTAAAATTTTACAGAGAAGGGCAGTGAGATAGACATGCATCTGAGCTGAACTAGAATAATGAACCAACCAATTCATTCTCAATGACTTTAATGTTTTTAAAAACTCATGAAATGTAGAAGGAAAGATGATACCAAGTCAGAAAACCTGAGGAAAAAATGCTTTCCAAACTTTGAGGATGTCTGATGCCCTGCAGCAGGTCTTTTCAAATACTTCAGGCACTTATTTTCTGATAAACACTGAAAACATTGAGATGTGAAATTCAGACACGTAATGCATTTTACTAAGAATTGAAAGACTAGCTTGTCCTTGTGTCTGGTGTTACATACCTCAAAAGATGAGTATTTAGTGTTCCTTGACTATAAGAAATTGGAAGCTAGTCCTTCTGTGCAAAATAATTAATACTTCAAGTATTTTGCACATCAGTAGCAAGAAGATTTGCACTTTATGAATAGTTAATGTCAAAGCACTCTCCACATAGGGAAGGTCTGTAGCAGTATGACATAGGAGTCAGATGAATAGTTTTTCTAGGATCTTTCATGGATATATTATTAAATGATAACCCTAGGTAGATTTGGGAGACTTGTTGAAAATATTTTGGCCAAGGAGTTTTATGCTTTGAGACTAGTCATTGGTATTCCTCATTGTAATGCAGGACTTAATGTCTCTACTTGGCAGAACTTTTCAAAACCCTCACTGCAATTGGTTCACAGCATCTAATATTACCAATTGACTATTTACTTGCACTGCAAATAATTCTACTTTTTCATGAACCTTGTCAAAGCAAGGTTTCCAGGCATACTCTGACAAGTTTTAAGACAATGGTCAAGGGAAGTCTTTTCTGTTAGAGCACTGTTGCCTCCTATGTATATGACAAAAACACTAAAGAATAAAACAGTAGCTCCCAAACCTAAAGGATTACAGGTGTATTCTAGCTTGGCTCTCAGGAGCCCATCAGGCCTTTGTGTCTGCTCCAGGCATTTCAGCCTAAGGGCATCCTAAATTCAAGCCACAATGTAGAGTAGTCTGTGCAAACCCTAACTGAGACTTCAAATAATTTGAATAGGTCACATAGGAATTTTTTATATTCTCATCAATATTTTAAATGCTAAGTATTATTTTTAGGAAATTATTTCAATTTTCTTTTCTGAAGGCAAATGTGCTTCTAAAACAATGTAATACAATTGGCTTTATTGACAATAATCTTGGCTTTTTGTGTGACTGCATGTATATATTTTGTCTTAATCTTCCTTTTCCTTACAGTGCTTAGTTTGCATATTTACAGTGCTTAGTCTTGAATCAAGACATTTCAAATTCAGCATACCTGATCTAACCATGTGTTAAAATGTCATCCTAGTGAGAAAACATGATTAGGACACATGGTAGTTCTCTGAGTATAAATCTTCTTGCTGCTGATGGGAGAAGGAATTCAATGGAGTACAACAAAGCAAGCAAAAATGCTTAACACCATCCTGCTGGACCACAGTCAACAAATATTCAGTTCAAGCTCTTTTTAAGATTAAATAACTAACAGGCAGTASAGAGAGTAGAATTTTAAATGTCAGGCATCCTAATCTGTAATTCCTCTTAGGTTATGCAAATCTATTGTATCTGTGAAAGCTCTGTTAAGGAACATTATTTGGCTTGTAAAATTAAGTAATTGACAGCCAAGACACATCTGATTTTTGATTGTGCTTTTAACTTTAATTTTGCCTCTTTATCTACTGAGTGCAGTGGATGACACAAGGTTCTATTAAAAAATATGTCATCATATAAACTGTTTGTGCTGTGAGCAAGCTTAGTTGGGAGTCTTGAAACAAATACAAAGCTGGTTTTCTTCAATAAAGGGAGGGTAAGGCCAAATTAAGTAGCATTCTTTGACTATATTACTTTTCTACATGTCAGTTTCTTGATCATGTCTAATAATCAAGTAAACTTAAACTATATTTACTAACAAGTAAAATCAAACTATATTTTCTATACAATTGCATGTGTATATGGTCCATGGAATCCATCCTACTAAGATAATGCCTTTTCCTTGAGGTTTTAAACCCAGGTCACAATAGATTGTTCTTTCTGGCTGCCAGGTATAAGATAAAGTTGGATAGAAGTTTTCCTGAGGGGTTTTATTTGTCATGGTCCTGGTCAAGCAGCTTTAGAAGCAGTGGGGTCGGACCAGATGACCTCTAGAAGTCTTGTCTAACCTTGGCCATTCTGAAATTCTGTTAAGATTAACAGTGTAATTTAAAAGCTTTACAATGTGCCATATCTACTGAAAAAATATTACTTGTTCATGTAGATCTCCAGACTGTSTCTGACTTTCCTCATTAAAGAAATCAGTATGAGGTTTGAAAAATATCTAAAAAATATTAATGTCCACATTAATATCTTCTGAGGGTGAATTTAACAAGCTGTTTGTTTGTGRGTTTTTAATGTGTGTGCATATGTTTCTGATTAGATCATCATCTAGATTCCATACTGGCCTGAT
>CADDXX010000031.1:1814629-1867188 GCA_902810485.1 Alauda arvensis
CCTCCCTTCCTCCCTCCCTTTCTCTAATGAACACTACAATTATTTAGGCTTTTGATGATGGTGCATAAATGGAAGAATGGGAAAGGGTGGAGAACAATTAAGAATGGACCTTGGAAAAAGGTCCTTGATAAAACAGAACACCTTATATGCAAAAAAAAAAAAAAAATTACTTGCATCTATGCAAACATTCATTTCCGAAATAGTAAATGGCCTTTTTGCCTTGAGTGGAATTGTTCACATGCATATAACAGTGTAGTAATGTGGGTATGGATACACACAATCTGTCAGTTGTTTGGRTATGAAAACAAGTAGAGCATTGGGGTTTTTTAACTTTTTTTTTTTACCTGGCCAACTCATCTTCCCTGACCTCATTATGCTAGAAGCTGTTTACATGGAGAACTAAAGGATAAATGAWTCCAAAGATACTTTTTAACTGGTGGAAGGCAATTATTAATGCAAATAAACAGCAAGACAGCTATGGAATAGACTAGGAATAGACTAGGTATGCTTGTAGGTGACAATGTACGCATGAATTTTGATAGAAAAGAAAATAGAGATGTTGTGGATGCCCAAAGATTATTTTCTCCTTGAGTGGGAGTTGCAACAAGAGCACAGAAGTGTCTGTGGGGAATATTCAGGGTAGCATTTTTAGTGAATGAAAGGCTGACACTTGATGTACAATGGACAATAGTAAGCTGGGTGGAAAGAAAGTGTGATGAAACCGTTTGAACTGACTGTAGTGGAGAGTACAGAGGTCCCACTTTAAGTCTGGCCTGAGTAATTATTTACTTTTCCCTTCCCTTGAAAAAATACACTTCCATGAAGAAGGTCTTTCTGATGRAAGTATAGCTGTGTTCATTTTCCCATTGGTTGCTCTGTGGGGCCTATTCCTAATATATATATATTTTTTAGCTATGGCAGTGCAACATCATCCACTTTGTGCAGTTACAAACGTGTGCATGGTTCTCCACCATAAGTGGAAACTATAATGCCCACTGAAGCAGTTTTGTTATATGTCTTCAAATCAGGAAGTCACCTAAGATAATGTCACTGGAACACATAAGGCATTCAAGTCTAAGCTAATGTAGTATTTATACTATATCACATTTATCAATAGAGCTAAGATCTGGTAAAACTATGGGTCACTGAAAAAAATTAATCTCCAAAGAGTTTCGTGAGTACTGGAGTTTATAACACCTCATTTCTCAAGGTTTTTTGTGTCATGATTGTTCACTGGGGCTGGAATATCATATAATGCATCTCCCTGCTCCATACATCTGCTCTTTCCCAAGCTGGTTTTGTGACRTGTCATAGAAATGAAATAACACTATAGTCTTTTGCTTAACTTGTGGAAGAGGCAATAATTTGGAGTCCTATTTTTCACTCTGATAATTTTTAATGAAACTGTAGGAAATGTTGGGTTTTAATTGGATTTGAAAGTGACCACCAAATACAAATCTTTTTTCTGGAATCATGGTAGAAAGGCAGGCAGACAGTGCAAGTGGGAATCAAGGATGAAAACATAAATAGTCCTTAACTGACTGTAAAGGGATTCTGTTTATCCAGACTCCTTTTGATTACTTACAGATTAAACGGAGAAACCTTCCCAYGGTCTCAGTATGGAAGCGATGACTAATAATGGATAATTCGACTTTTGACAAGGCATTTAAAAGAGTTCCTGTTTCTGAATATTTCTTCAAAATCTAAGTTTTAGCTAACTTTTACTATCGATGTGCTAAATTCTGAATTGCCTTTAGGGAGTTCTCAGAGGTTAGTGCTTTTGTCTCTGTGGTGAAATGAAAAATAAAATAAAGCTACCCTTCAGCTATCAACATGACATTCACATCCAGCAAATTGCCGAAGTCTTTTCTGATACCTGTGGTTTCTTCCAGTGGTGTACAAGAGCTACTGAGGGGCTTGTGTTTAAAGGCAATGACTTAAAAGGACTACCTTCACTCAATTTCTGCCTATTGTGACCAGTATGATGGGGGCACTTAAATCCATAGCCAAGATGGTTCCTTGCAAATTTCCTCCCATTCAACAGGAATCACTTGAGTACTTAAAGTTTGTTTTGAGATAAAGCTCTTGACATGCAGAGCTGCAAATTTTTCCTGCTGATTTAGATAAACCACATTCTTGAATGGCATATTTTCTGAACAATCCATTACCTAGTTTAGTACGTAGCCCTCCTTGGAAAAGAATAATTTACACATTGACAAAATGGAAAAGATATTAACTGTGGAGTGTTTTGCTTATAAAAGAAGTCATTGAGTTATGATCCGAGTCTGATTTGTAGCTGCTATATGTAATAATATTTTCATTGAAATAAATGATGCTACAGTGGTCTGGAAACTGCTTATAATATTAGTTAATCAGAACATTACAATGTCTCTTATATAGCCAAGGTCATTCTAGTGCAAAGAGGTAAAAAGTTTCAAGTTTAATAATATAGTCATTGCAATAGACAAAAATACAAGTGAAGGAGAAAGGTGGTACATTTTGGTAGGCTTTGTTTGTTGTTTGTTTGGGTTTTTTTTAACGAGTAAGGTTGAGGGACCAACATGTGTCCAGGAAATGCTTTATAATGTTTCTTACCCAAGTAGTTTTATTACAGTAAAGTCCTGTTTTTTTGAGACTTCTTTATGTTTTTCATTTGAAGGCTGCTAGAAAGTTTCAGACCCTAAAGGGGAATAAATTCACTTATTTCCTAACCTAGTTAGAGTTGGAAATAGTGTTTAAAACAGAATTTTAAAATAAATGGCGGTAATGCATGCACTTCCTAAAAAGTCATGAACTGGGACAACTAATAATCTGAAAATAACATAAAAATAGAGATAGTTTTATGAAATAAATAAGTACAAGCCTAATTCTGTAGAAATATGCTCCATTACAAGACCTTTGTTGGAGTTGCATTAGAAAAATGTTAACTATTTTATTATTAAAACCCAGTTCCCCTTTAAATAAATAAAAGGGCCCTATAGTCCTAATCACATGCACGTTTCCATGATCACTGGGTTAAATAAAAACCCCAAACAAACCTAAACCTGAAGCAGCTGAGTCTCTGCCTATACTGCTGAATGACTACAAAAAGAGAAAACAAAAGCTTTTTCTGTAACCCATCTTACTACAGAGACATTTCTTGCATCATGATGATGTTTTTTCCTTCCTGTATTGCCGAAGTCTCAARGAAAAAAAACATTATATTTGCTTTCTTTTTTCCTCTACGATTTTATTTTTACAAATAGGGTCATTCAGACTATCATTACAAATACAAATTCTTCTGAGCTCTTTGAAAAGGACAAGAATGGTGGGATATGCCAGAAATAATGAATGTCAAATGTTTCCTGTAGCTAAAATAATTCTTGGTTCCTCTGCAGTTTAGAGTTGCAGCTCATTCAGTTCATAAACTTTTCTATGTCCAGAAGTTCATCTCCAATCAGGAGGATTTCATCTTAGTTTTGTATACATATATTCATATTATATATCCATAACATAGATTTGATAATTTTTCCTGCTTCAAGATTTCTCCAAATTAATAGCAGATTAGGAAATACCAAATCTTTTAACTTGAAGGAAAAGAAATACTCTAAGGAATATTGTTACATCAATCTTGACTTCATACCAAATTACAGCTTAAACAATTGAGCAATATATGTGAATATGGATGTATAAATGTTAAAATCTAGCATGTAAAAATATAGGTTTAAGCAGAATTCTAGATAAAATTATTCCACCTTGGAATACTTTATTTCTTAAACATCAAATTATATTAAGTGCTGACTATGAAACACCAAGAATCTCAAGAAACATGATTGTTTGGTTCCAGTAGATATAATGAAATGTTATGAAAAGAAAAAATCAAGTTCCTGATGTATCCTCCTAATTTCCATTTGAACTGCAGCGTGAGATAACTTCTGCTCATCTCACAATAGTTCTCAGTCAGAGTTTATCCAGTGCTCCTGATAAATGAAAAAATCTTCAATGAGCACTCTGTGAAATACTCCTGTTTTGCACCTAGGGCAAGTAGAGATTAAAGATGAGATGGAACATGATGGTACATCAGGAATAAAGGCGATGCCCCCTTTTTCTCTCCAACTGACCTCACTTTATCCCAGACAAAGTTTGTCATTCTGTCTAGAGAACAACGGAACACGGTGACACTGCCTCAAAATATCATGTCCTTTTCCCACAGTTCAACGTTATTTCTCATCTGTGAATCAGCTAAAAAAAAAAAAAAAACCAAAACCCTAAAAAAACCTTTCCTTGGCAATAGTTTTTAAAATATTTTTATATTGATGCAAATAGATGTTTTGGATATTTCTTGTGAAAGAAAAAACCCAAAGCAAAACAAAGGAGAGTGCTATGCTCTTATAAGAATTGACCTTTTAGATACAGTAGAAAGAGAAGGTAAAATTCTGTGAAGCTAAAAGAGCAAATACAAAAAATGATGGAAAGAAAAAATAGAAAGTGCTTACAGTGGATCCAAATGAGTGGAAACAATTTGTAAGAAATTGGGAAATTGATACTAATATAAGCAAAACATGAATTCAGTGCTAGTAGTTAAAAGCAAGCATATAACATTACAAAGCATATGGATATATGGTATAAAGGAATATTAAAATATATTAACCAGAAATGATAAAATGTTAAAATACCTCTTACTTGGGGAAGGGGTAAGAGCWATTCACAAGCATTTTAAAGCGCCTGGATGTGTTCACCTAATTAATGAACATTATCTGTGATTTGTGTTTCTGGGATGTTTGAAATTTTCATGTGTGCCTAAATGCCCAGTCTTTCTTTCCTCCCTGCTACCTTCAGCAATACCAATTAATTTAGAAAAAAGAACTCTCCTTTTCCCATGTACTAACTTGCCTGGTCTGTTTGGACGTGCTTGCTAAAATAAAAAGGTGAGTCTTTTGACCTGTACTTTTAACTAAATATGAGAAAGTAATTATTGGTCTTAGACAGCTGAGTAGGGTGAAGGAAAAGAAAAAAAAAAGTGTCTTACTGAAGCATGCAACAAATAACATCAATCTCCAGAAGGCTGATAAACCAAATACAGCCTTACACTGGGCTGTGCTGAGTTGCTTCTCCATGTCAGTATTTTTTTAGTTCCAGTTATGATAGCTCCATTTGCTGAGGGAACTTTATCCTCTGCTCTGCAGTCTGGAGTATTGACTGTCTTTGCTGCCTAAAAATGCAGAGCCAGGAATGTTAGTGGTACACAGTCTTGTTGTGTGTATTATACTTTACTGGAGTTCGCTGGAGAATGAAAACTAGTGTGTCTTGGCCCCTCAGGCATCCTGTTTTATTTGATTCACACAGAAGTTCCATATTTTGTAACTAAATACAATATTTAAACTGCATATTTATAAGCTTTGTTACAGATAGATGAGCCTGGATAACATCATCCACATTTCAGTCTCCAGCAAACTTTCTTGGRGCTGAAATTCCATAATGCCATTTTGATGCATCTTACTTCCTTTTATCCTCCTCCTCCTCCTTTTCTGGGATSATTTTTTCCTTTCTCATGCATAAATGCACACTCCCACATACAATCACTCCTGCACCAAGAAAGCAGAAAACTGCTCTGAGTCATCTTGTTTATTGGCCTAAATGTCTATATGAGGTGAAAGTAGAAGATGGTAGAGTGGGTGGTCTTCAAATTAGTCTAGCACTAATGTCATTTAAGCTGAAAGAAAGTGTTGAAAAATGGTCAAATAAAAGCTGAAGAAATCCTTTTGACCGGAGTTTTTGTTACTGTTGGTGGTGGGTTTTTTCTTATATTATATGAAGGGACTGTAATATAAACTCTAGAGACTTCCTCCGAACGAACGGCCTGCATTCAATTACAAGGTAGCAAAAAAGAAATCTAGAAATAACTTCAAAAATTTCTTTAAAATGTGATAGAAAGATCAGCCCTATGTATAATCTTCTGTATACAAGTTACAACTGAAGTTCCATGATTTTCTTTCAGAATGTTAATAGCTTGTTCCTATCAAATTTTCTATTTTTATATACCAGGTATTTTCATAATACAAAACAAATTAGTTTGTTTAGTCTCTGGCCATGCTAAAAACATACCAAAAGTCATATAACCCCAAAATAAACTGGTAAAGCATGATGAAAAAATATTTATAAAAAGCAAGACCATAAACTTTCTTTAACTGAGAAATATCATTATGTTCTAAAGATTTGGATTTCCATTATGAAAATTAAGAAATTTTTGTTTGACATAGGATCATTTGTAGGTAATATTGTGTATTTTGTTCAGCAAGTGCATTGAACAGAATGGCAGGTAACCATTAAACAGTTCTTAGCTATGCCTTCATTCTTCTTTTGTTTTGTTGTAGGTCAGAAGCTGGTGATACATTAATTACTTAACTGACCTTCTAATTAACATTGATTGCAATGATTTCAAGTTGTTTCAGGGCAGCTGAAAAGTATACTCTAGTGTCAGTCTGTGTGGGTGTCTGTGTATTGCCCATCCTCATCAGTGCAGAAAAGGGAAGACTCCTCTTGTCTGAAAGAGATTGTGCTCAGTGGGGATGGGTATGTACATGTATTTGTGTGACTGACAACAAGGATGGGTCAGAGCATGGGATGAAGGCAACTTCATCTCATGGAACTGGATAGTCTGGTAGATAAGATGACATTATTCTGCTCCCCTGCAGAATAATGTCGTCTTATCTACCAGACTATCCAGTTCCATTATCTTGATAGGACAAAACCACTCTTCCTCCATGTCTAGAATATGGACTAGCTAGATGACAAAAAAAAAAAAAAAAAAAAAGGTTGTTTATTTTTTTCTCAATTATTCTCTAACTTTAGAGGAATTATGTGCTATGCAAGCTATTTACACATTAATGAACAGTCAGGCTTAGGTAATATGTTGCAATTCATTTAGAGATGGCTATAAAAATTTGAAGACAATATTAAGCTGGACATATTTTCCCCATTTTAAAAAAAGGAAAAGAAATTTATTTGAAATTTAATAAATTGTGTTTCACTACTCAATGACAATACTGAAACCTTGCACTCAAAGCAGTCAAAAATAAAAATACTAAAATCCACAAAAGACTCTGTGTCATGTCCTTTCCCTCTTGAGCCTATGCAAACAATCATAGAATCATAGCATATCTCTCAAGCTGGAAGGGACCCATAAAGAACATTGAGTCCAACTCCTTGCTGCTCTCAGACCTATCTAGAACTAACCAGTATGGTGGCAGCATCATCCAGATTCTGCTTGAACTCTGGCAGGGTTGCTGCTGTGACCACCCACCTAGTGAACAACCTTTTCCTTCATTGTAGTCTGAACTTTGACTGATGCAGCTCCATTCTTCTCCCTTGTGTCCTATTTCTGGTCACCAGAGAGAAGAGATCACAACCTTTCCTCCACTGTCCTTCAAGATGTTGCAGACTGCCCTCAGTCTTCTCTTCTCCAAGCATAACAAGGTAAATGATCAGGGAATTCCATGGATTCAGGAAGAGTAGGACACAGACCTAAGAGCCTGGGACTCACTGCATGTCGTGTTTCCAGTGTTAGGAACTTCTTTTAAATGTTTGTTCTCCTGCGACTTGGAAGTTTGACTATTAAGTGTATTTCTGAAGTAACAACGTATATTTTAATAAAATTGCTGACTAATCTGAATTTACTCAAATTACTCAAATTACTAYAACTATTACAGCATAGAATTCTTCAATCCATCATGGCTTATATCAAAAATGTTAGTCAAAACCTCTGGCTTATAGAGTTCTTTCTTATCTACATGAATTTGAATTGCTGTTATACATATCTCTGACTCATGACACTTTGTTAAAAGCTCGATTACATACATCACCTCTGGGAATAAGGGCCTTTATTATAAATTAGAGAAAGCATAAGCCAGGGAGTGCTCATAATAGTTATACTGGGCTGAAATATGCTTCTCCCTTAAAGGCTCACATTCCATTGCTTACATACTGTCATTATTGTAATTCAGCTGATATATTGCTACTGACACTGTTGTCATGGTTACCCTAATATTTTTTCATGCCAAATCAAATATTAACAAAGATAATTCCTTTAATTTGCTGTACAAAAAAAAAAAAAAAAAAAAAAAAAAGAAGAAAGAAAATAAAAGAGAGGATATATATTATTAAAGTAGGGGTTTTTAGATACTGAAAATAGAGAAGCAGCTAATTAAGTTTGCATAGTAATTTACATACCAGTTCTTAAGAAATGATTAATGGAAACACATTATTCAAGACATTCTCAATAACCAGACTCCAAAACTCTCCTGTAATTAAAGTAAGTGTCTGCAGCACATACTGAATGTTCCACATCCACTCATTTTACTGTTTCTCTATGAAAATGCACACAATTTTATTTTTCCTCACCTGTGTTGACAAAAGCTACAAAGCTCTCAATTTCCGAGAATAATTTACAAACTGCTTTATTGTGTGAGCTCTCTATTAGCTGGRGAAAAATACCCTGTGTCCAGCTATTATCTGTTTATATTGAAGAAGAACTCCAGGATATGTTGAATATTGACCTTTGTGGCCAGCAAAATGTAAGGATAAACTCTTCAGTATTAATGTTTTTCATCCTGAAAATTGAGCCTACATGGAAATACTTTGAATTTGAGATTTCACCCCCCTTATTATGAAAGTTTCATACT
This sequence comes from Alauda arvensis, assembly GCA_902810485.1. Taxonomy (NCBI): domain Eukaryota; kingdom Metazoa; phylum Chordata; class Aves; order Passeriformes; family Alaudidae; genus Alauda; species Alauda arvensis. Next base: position 1,823,290 of record CADDXX010000031.1, read on the forward strand.
CGATATAGTTATGATGGGCTTTTTTTGACAAAACCTGACAATATCTGCAGTAATTGTTGCTAAGCAGAAAATGATACGCAATAGGCATAAAGTTAGAAACAAATATGTTCTCAGATTCCTTTTAGAGTTTATTACAGCAACCTGTTCTAAAATAAAATATCTTAAACTTGCAGTCAATGTCTTTTCCCTGACTCACCTTTCTGTCTTATACACAACCACTATGCCACTGAAGAGTCGGCTTGAACATCAACTGTCGCATCTCCAGATGACCTTCTCATTTATTTCTACTTTTGTTTAAATTACAAGTGAAAAAGAGGTGTAGTTTAATGACTCCATTCATTCTCAAATGCCTTCCACCATTTTACTGGGAAACTGCCATTGCAGCACCCATCCAGAAATGCTCCTATTGTTCATAGAGAACTTATGAAACTGGAAATTAGATGAAGGCTACCCTCTTCAACACTGTATTTACAAATTTTATCCTAATTTAGGGAAAGGTAGTTTCTACTGCCACTGTCACTTGAGATGTTGCAGTGTTTGAAGAACAGGAGTATGRACTTCTCTACATTCTAATATTAGGCTAAAGACCAGAACACCTTATTCTGCTTCTGTAGTGGAGAAAACAATTAGTTGTAAGGATTTGCTAAATGATGTTATATTTTTTAAGTAATCTTTATTAATTTTTTTCAATCTCAATATTTCTACACAGACTAAGCCAAGCAATTTGTTGTGTTGTGGGTGTTGCCTCTTGCTTATCTGATTAAATAAAGAGTTTTACAGGCATCCTTGAGGATGTATGTAATCAGGCTGCAGAGGCTGATTGAATCTGCAGGACTTATTTGTGATAGGCCCTATAAAGCACAGTGTTTTTCTCCTGTCAGTGTGTAAGTACAAAASTATTTCTAGAAAGAGCATGCAGGGKTTTTTTACATSAACAATTACAGRATTATTTACAATGGGCCAAAAATAAGTTAAAATTCATTAATTTTTAAACACTTAGCTGTAATATTGCTTTGTGTAATTTGATTCRTTATTTATTTCTATAAGTAACTACTTCACACTTTGCTGGTTAAAGCACTTACACAAATTGCAGATGGCTGGCTTTACTTTCATTGTGCAGCAGCTGATGCTAAATTGGGTAGATAAGCTTTAGACAAGAAATGTTACCAATATTTTATTTTTTCCCTAAATATGGTTATATTTTCCACATAAAGGATAGAAATTTAGGATTTTTTTTYCTCCTTCTATGCAAAACAAAATCAGAACTAACTTTTCCTTGAAGAAACTGAGAAAAAGTGACAGATTCTTAATATTATCAGTTATGTTGCCCCGACAGTCACACCTTYAGGGACTGGACTGATGAAATGCTCAGTGAGGCACAGATACACAGTGACATTTTTCAAAACATGTAATGACTTTTAAGGGATATTCATGTTGTCTTAAATCAACACCTGAAGTTATGGGTGGTATTATTGCTCAGATGCAGCATTTCATTGGCAGTTACAGGTAGGAGTTTTTTTATGTCATTTTTCTATGTGTAGGTACAACAGAATTATAACTCTGAATATTTTATTCATTTTAAAAAGAAATAGAAAAAAGGATTTTCAGAATACACTAGGTTTTTTTCTTTTTCTTTCTGCTAGTAACCTTAGTGATCATATCTAATAGCAATTCTGATAGTCAACTTTTATTTTGTCTGCGTATCACTTGTTTCATTAAGCATAGGATGTTAATCCTGGAAAGATATACCCAGCCTAAGGCAAAACTTTCGTGTTGCTATTTTGACACAGAGGTCTTCTTAGCTATTTAAAAAAATGATGTGTTCAAAAGTTGAACTTGATAATTTTCTCAACAGTATGTTTTTAATCAGTGGGCAAACCAATGGCGTATTTAGTCTTTTTTTCAACCTTCAAATACTAATCAGAGGGTGACCTTAGGTAGGTACATGTGTGAGRGGTCYGAGWGGCATTTTAGATGTAGTAAGGTTTTTTTATATYATACATCCTAAATATACCTCTATCAGCTTATGAGTAATTTGTCATAATAACTGCAAAAACTGTGAAGTCAGTGCTTTGCTCTGTGTTCAGAGGTGCAGCTTTAATCTCAAAGCAATCCACCCATCACTGCATGCCTGACTAGCTCAGTTGTACAGAGATGCTGTTATTTATGTATGAAAACTGTGTTGACAGCTCRAGATGACATTCATTAGAGACAGTTACATTGTCTAGTGAAGTCATGTACRTTTTCATTTATTTTTATTTCATTTAGTCAGAAAATGACAGTGGACTGCACTAATTCAAAATGCCATATGATCAGCCACATCTATACTGTATATATACACATATATAGATATATTTACTGAAAACTACATTAAAATATAATCTATTTCACAATATAATCTATAAGAAACKATATTGATCAACAATAAATCTTTCTTCAAACCATGTMTTTTTGCACAGGCATGTGTTAGCATGYTGGAAAATATTTTGTCATTCTTGTGTTCCTKATTGTATCYTAACCATATTTTGGCAATACAAGATTATCACTGACATCTTAAAAATATATACTTGGTGAGAGTAAAATKATTGTAGCCTCTCCCCATTTCTCTGCAAACTTTCTTCTCTTTCAAAGACAAGTTGTAAAACAGCAGTTTAGGTATGAAAGGTTCTCCTCAATAAAACACCCTTCCATTAAAGGTGCTGCAGAGTCGCCTCAATTTAATCACATTTTAAAATACACTGAAGTTTGCATGAATTTCCTTTATTTTTCTTTATCCAGACCTCGATGAATATAAATAGTTAGTCTGTACCTGAGTTTCTGCAGCCAGCACTTGATAGCTGACTTGGGGACCATCTGGGAAGTTGAATCATTTTTTTACAGAGTGGGCAATAAGGTTTCTTGATAAATTTATAATCAGTCAAGCCAATTGCCATTCAAAAAATATTGTACTGCTTTTAACTTTAAAAGTTTTGCCTATATCTGAGACCAAGTGCATAAGGGGGGAGCTCGCTGGTTCTTCTAAGCCACAGACAAATTTTTATTTCACATATTTTGAATTTTTTGTTACACACATTCCACATTATCCTTTTTTGTTGTTATGACAACAGTGCAATAATATATACTTTGGCACTTTAACTGCTTATATAGTCTCTTAGTTCAGAATGATCATTAATATGCTAATATGACTGTTGGTTGTCAAACTTATAAGTTATCTTTTCCTATATTTCTTCAGCAAATATATTTTCAGGAGCGAGAATCCAATAATATTTCCTATATTGTGTTATTTAGGAAAAAAAAAGTTTAAATGAGGATTGTTTGGAAGAGTTAGGTTTCGTAACAATAAGTTGTTATGATGTGGGAAGTATTTATTTCCATTAATAAAAGTAACAGGAAACCAAAATAGTCCTTGATGACAAAAATTAACACGATGCAATTTTTTTCCACGGCAAAATAAAATGGTGCGAAAAGAAAATCTTGACTTTTCTTTTTCTTTGACTTTATAGATCTCCTCAGAATTATAAAYACTAACCTACTGTTGTATATTTCTTGTATATATTATGATTTTCCTTTCTCAGTTTTTTTTTTGCAAGGTATACTGTATATTCTCTGAAGAGAATGAATAGTAATCATTTCATGTAGGACACTTCTGGAAGCAAGACTTAAAATAGAAGGAAATAAATATTGAAGATTAAGGAGGAAAAGGACAGGAAAACAGTTTTCTTCATCTGGAAATGGTTGAATGACATGTTTCTATGAACACTATCATTTCATTTTGCATGGAATGATTCCAAGTTTGGACTTCAGGAGTTCAAAGTAGGACAAAGAATTGCACAGACTTCATAGATCTGGTCTTTTGTCAGCTAGTGCCCTAATGAGAAAGCAAATACATTGTGACTGAGGGCAGTAAATARGACAACTCCCACCYCCCCACCTCCCCYCCSCCRTAAATATAGCYTAGAACACTTGAAAATATGTTATTTTRYARTAATTKGAAGYCCAAGAGTTGGCATTCCTCCCGATGGTTGGCTGTTCAGATTTGAGAAACTGATAAAGAGTAATTTATTGAGTAATTAAGTTGCTCTTTCTGCTCCAGTCAAAATACTGAAATTATAAATTCCAAATTATGGACTTTATTCAGCTTCCATCCCACTGAACAGCTGTTTGGACAGACTTTACTGTTTTCCTGTCAGGTCCCTGCTCAGGATCTTTGCTTARTAAGATCTGTGTAATACTTAGGTATGGTACAGTTTTTCCTGTGGTCTTGATTCAGACAAATATTCAAATGGAAYGGACTAAAAAATATTTGGAGAACTTTACAAGACATAGTGTTAAAGGKTTTTACTTGTAGGCTTGTGAGACTGATAAGTTAAAGGGTTTATCTTAGTCAAGTATAGGTTTGGTTTTTTTGCTTATATCTGGGAGAATAATGGGCCTGGCAGCAACTCACTCAGAGGTGTTGGTCTGAATGGGATAAATTTACACGTAGATAAAATTTTCTACATGTTAAACAAGACAAATAGACATTAAACAAATATACAGGAGCTTCTGTTAAAAGCATGTAATGGTTTGGTTTATTTAAGGAATGTGTAGTAAGGAATGTGTATATCAATACCACAATTAAAATTTTCATGACATTTCCTCCCTTCACACTTTTGATAATTAAGAACATAGTGGGAATGTCATCTGAAAAAATTATTAGGTGTTCTAATGGGCAAATTCTGAAACTTGAGTATGCCTGTCAATGAAGTCAAATTATTAAAAATTAGTAATTATTAACATGTTTTAAATCATCATTTAACTGTGAATAAATTAAGAAATCAGTTATCAAGAGATAGTGCTAAATCAAGATTACCTTAAATAATTTAGACTCATTAGTAGGAAAAAACCACTGATGAGTATCTCCAAGGAAGACATCATTAGCAGGTGATAATTAGTGTGTCTATGGAAATGTAGGCTGACATCTCCCACCTACACAATGTTAGTAAAGGAAGCTTTGCCTGTAGCTACAATTGGCCTTTATCTGTATGCTCTCAGGAAGGAGAATCTTTGAGCACGCTGTCTACCTCTGATCTTTCAGCTGTTCATTTCCTTCGTGTGGAGATACACCTTTTAAATTGGAGGTTTGTTATCACAATTAACATGCSTGGTGSTTTTAGGGTTTTTCTGCTGTAAGATAGGATTAAGAGAAAAGCAAAGCAGGCTCAAACTTAAAAGATATAAATATAGTTTTATTTACACACACACTAAAAGGAAAGAAAAAAAACCAAAGACGAGCAGTGAAAAGGGACCGAGTTCCCAGGTTTTGCAGCTTGATATGGCATTCACAAAGCTGGACTTTACTTTCTCATTGGCTGAGYAAGATGTCAATCACAGGTCTTTGCAGGTAACTATTTCCTATTTAACTAGAAGTTGTGCTAAACCAAGACAATATGCCACTGATTTATACAGAAATGGTGTTTCTGTATAAACAATGTCTGATATAATTTGGTAGATCTCCAATGTTGTTGAACTTCAGATATGCTTGCATTTTAACAGAAACACAGAATTATCTAGATTGGAAAAGACCTTTGAGGTCATGGAGCCTACGACTTAACACTCTTTGACAATGATGATGTTATGAGCAATATAACTAAACTAATTATTATTCAAAGTGTTAACTTTATGAACTGAATGTATATGAATCACTGTAGACAGAATGATTAAAAGGCTTTGTCAAAGATAGGAGTGACTCTACATTTTGTGGTGTTTGACTTTTGCTTAATGAAATTGAGGGGAAAAGGGAAAAATTTTTATAAACTCAACAGGATCTGAGCTTTGTATTTCCTTACACCTGGATTGTAAGTCATTTTATTGCTGGTCAGAGGTATGACCAAGGACTGAGATTTAAAACAAAATTAATTTCATCCAAGATGCATCCATTTTGGGGTAGGTTATTTTGGAGACACATTTTAAGTCTATAAATGAGAAGTTAGTTCCCAATGTGAGTAATGTCTAAAGGCCAAATTTCTAAAGGTATTTGAATATTTACTCAAAATAGTTGGATGTACTTTGTAAACAACTAGAGTATAAAGATCTCTGGTTTAAGTGGTCACACAAGATATTATGTGAACATTTATAGGACTCTGGATTCTGACAGTTTAAAAATCTAAACACAAATCTTCTGATTGCAGTAGATGATTTTCATTTCAGAAGAAATAGGTCACCCACCTATTTCTTTATCTTTATAGTAAAACKGAAAATTAGTAAATCTTTATAGTAAATCTTTATGTTTATAGTAAAACTGAAAAGATGGCTAAATTTATACCTAAGAACTTTTAGGAGCTTTGACTACATTGGTATTTTAATGTGCTTGGGAGGATAAAAGGCTAGAGAGGAAYACAGTTTTGACTATCTAAATCTTTGGAGCTGCATATCAGTAAAAATGTTTGCTTACCCACAAATATGCCTATGAAATACAAAGTTTTGCTTCAGCAAGCAGTCTTGAACAATACTTATAAAAAGCTGAAGTGCTTAGGCATGGATATAGAGATGCATCAAGACTGAAGCACTGTGTCTCCAGGGCACAAGGGGAAATACACATTTTCTTGTTACATCTGTGCCAAAGATCCAGCATCTGCCCCCATATGACAGCAATCCCTTTGAAATAACTTTGAGCCATCCTYACACATTAAATAGTCATTAGATGCAGTTCTTAAAAAACCATGAGATGGAATACAGTAATAACCAGTGTCAGATTTTCATTACTTCTTTTATGCTTCTAGGGCTTAATTTAATTTTTAGCTGTGAGCAACTTGAAGATTATTCCATAATTGCCCAACATCAGTTGAGTAGATTTGTGTAGTCTTTTAAAGCAGCTGGGCTTCTAAAAGGTTCGACTCTGCTTTTGACTAATATATTTGCCAGCATGAAGCCATCCAATGGACTTAATTTTTCCCTGCTCATTTTTATAAAATTACACAAATTAAAATCATATTAAAGTGGAAGAAGAAACAGGGAAAGATTTTWACGTATTTCTTTGACAAATGTACTTGGATAGAATCTTTACTGGGAATGACAAAAATTAKCCTTATTCAGGTTCCCATGTGTTGATGGCATAAAAGTGACATGCTTCATAGCAGAGGTGGGGTAAGCCCCAGCTACTAAATGCCATGTATCTTCCTTCAGAGGTCTGGGTGTGCCAAAGAGGCTGTGTCAGGAGACTGTCTGGATTTTTGATGCTGTGTCCTCTCCTCAGGGAGAAAGATGGAGGAAGACAGACCAGTATGCCAACAGGGAGGACTTCTGATCAGCTGGCAGCTGGAGGGGAATAGGTGCAGCAAGCARTGACCATGTTCAGTAGATCTGCCCTATCAGGGAAGCTCCATCCTAGAATAATAGCCCCAGCTTCAAATAGGTAACTGTTTTCAGATCAACATGGATGTGCATATGTAAGACAAAAAGCAGAAGAGTTAAAACCWAGATGGCTATTACAATTTTAAAAATAATCTCCAGTCCTCATTTAATGAAAAATAAAATGAATGCAAAGTGAATGCACTGCTGTGAGCAATTTAAAATCTGACTTTGGCAGTAGAATTACTTTTTTTYCTCTGTCATTGCAATTTAGCTTTAAATAACAATTTAGTTGCTATTACTTTAGGTTAAACTTYTTAATTTCTATTTCAAATTTTTTAGTTCRAATAAAAAAATAAGGTTCTTGCTTGCCCCTTCTTTACCAAGGCATATATGATTTCTTTTAAGTTTTTTTTTAATAATAAAAACTCTAGCATCCAGACTGTGCCTCTGTGGTCAGTCTTGTCCAAAACCAAATTCCTTCAGTGAATGTTCTGATAACTTGTGAAGCACAACACAAGTTTGTGACCAAATCAYGATGTACAAATGCCACACCAAAGTTGGGGCAATCCCTGATATCAATACAGGGTGGRRGGATGAACTGATCAGAAGTAGTCCTGAGGAGAMRGACTTGGGGTTGTTTGGGAATGACAAGCTGGAGCTGACCCAGCAATGTACACTCACAGCCCAGAATGCCARCTGAATGTTGGACTGAATCAAAAGCAGTGTAGCCAGCAGGGCAAGGGAGGAGATTCTGCCCCTCTGCTCTGCTCTGCTCTGGTGAGACCCCACCTGGAATGCTGCATCCAGCCCTGGGGTCCCCAACATAAAAAGAACATAARCCTCTTCCCAGAGGAGGGCTGCCAAGTTGTTTAGAGATGGAGCACCTCTCTGAAGAAAAGGCTGAGAGAATTTGGATTATTACCTGGAGAAGAGAAAGCTTTGAGGTGAACTAAAGGCAACCTTCAGGTATGGGAAGGGAGCTTACAAGAAGGATGGTGACTATTTATGAGGGCATGTGTGGATATATACGGCTTCAAACTGAAAAASAGTAGGTTTAGATTAGATATCAGAAAGAAATTTTATATTGTGAGGATGGTGAGACACTGGAACAGGCTGCACAGAGAAGTCATGGATGCCCCACTCCTGAAAGAGCTCAAGATCAGGTTGGATGGAGCTCTGAGCAACCTGGTATAGGAGGTGTCCCTGCCCATGGCAACAGGGTTAGAACTAGATCATCTTTAAGGTCCCTTCTAACCCAAACCATTCTATGATTCTATGAAACATCCCCATGTATATACTCCTTGTCAGATTCTGCAATATTATGTGGGATTAGTTTAATACTTAGATATAACTGGAGTATACCAARGATATATATGTACGCACCAAGGAGAGAAATTCAGACTAGATATTGTCAATGACAGTGCAGTGAGTTGATGTATTTGTTTCAAAAAAGAGCTGCTTCCAGGATGAAAGAAAAGAATTGCTTTGCTTTTCTAGTAACTGTAAGGTTTTCTATGAGAGAGGCTCTTGGCTCCCTTGCTGCCCCTTACTGGAGCAGTCTGAATGGTCTGACCCAGTGTGGTTAAAACCTCTCTGGCTGTTAGACCGAAGATTTTTCTGACATATTTAATTAGGAGACTTGTTTTGTTACCTATCTCGAATCTACCAGTCTGTCAACATGTATTTCCATATCTTTATGCTTTTACAATATTTTTACCTTGGTTGTATTTTAAGCCATGCTTACTTGGGCTCCCTGTGCTATGAAGAAATAAATTTACTGAAAAATAATTTAATAACTCATTATTTTAATTTTTTGTTTCTTTTTGGTTTTCTTTTTGTTTTTGTGTTTTGTTTTTGTTTTTAGTTTTATTCTTATTTTTTATTTTTAATTTTATTTTTATTCTTTTTAAAAATTTTTATTTTCATAAAGACTTGTGTCTCATAAGCAAATTTCTTATTGAGCATGTTCAGGCTGCAGTGTAAATATGCTGTGACCCCTCTGACAATAAAACMTTACTTGTTAGAATTTAATTTCAAGTGTTTCAAAGTGTAAATATWAGGAAGCATAACATGTTTATGTTAAATGTATAGCACAGTTTATTAGCATTCACTAACATTTAGTCCCTAAAAATTTGCTACAGTCATAGTGTAATGATTGGTGAGAAAGGATTGCCTTTAGAGAGATGAAAATGAGCCACCATGGCTAAACAGAAAGTACAGAATTACACAGTGAAAGAATTAAAAGAACCCCTCAAAAAGCTAAATTTAAGTCCAAATGAAAAAAGAAGAAAATATCAGGAACAGTTACAGATTAAATGCAAATATATAAAGCATGACAGAAAGAGTTTGAAGAGTCACTGAGGAAAAGCAWAAAAAACTTGAAATAAATCCCTTTTACAGATGCAGCAGAGCATGGTGCTTTCAAGAAGGCCCTAAGGGATCTTAGAAATAGTTCATAGAAGATAAAGCTATAAAAATGATATATGATACTTTTTTCCATCCCTCTGTGAAGGATGTTRAGTTTGCTGGAGCTCCTCCCCATGGATGGATGCCCCTCAAACTTAGAGTGCAGATAGGACAAACAAGCACAGAGCAAATGGGCCATAGGAATAGGTACAAACTGGCAGGCTGAGCTGTTGTCCAATAATGAATTCTACAGGATATCAAGGATACAAGAAATCAGACCACTCATTTWGCTATCCAATCTTTTAATTTTTCTTCCGTATCAAAATCCTGAAATTAGCCTGAAATGTGACACCAATATTTAAGCAGGATACCACGCATCTGGAGGAACATGAAAAAATCTGAAATTCTGACTGATAAAATGACAGGCAAAAGTCATTGCAGATATGACCCTAAAAATGAATAGAAACATATGCTCAAAGGACAAAGATGTTATTCTCACAGACTTGGAAAAAGCAGTCAGGCAATTTCTAAATTCAAAAYAAAGTACTAAATGTACTTTTAAGACTTTCTCTCCYAATGAAGGMAGTTTTARGTCTTGGAGCTTTTTTAAACAGGAWTAYTTGTGTGACACCCAGATATTGTACAGATGCTGGCATATGACATTGATAAAAACAAAATATAGACAAGATGCTGTTTTCTAAAAGAAGGCCTATTGCATCACTTCTTTGCTTCTGGTTTGATTCATACTCATCACTAAATGTACAGACATTTGATGAAGAATTGAAATATGCTTTGTATATAGAGGTATGTAAAATGTATACACATACAGACAAGGAAAATGTACACTCATTTTGCAATGGTTGCACTACAATTGTTAAAATAAAACMATATTTTCTGTCCTTTGTGAGTTCCTTGCCTTCTGTTTTCATGGGACTATGCAGCATATTTGTGGCTCACCACAAGGTTTTCTTTAAAGCAGCCTGAGGTGCCTGCTGTTCTAATAATAGGCATAGTTGTATTTTAAGATTCATTGACTTTATGACATCTGACAGTGTGGCTTATCTAGTAGCTGTAGTAGGTGAGGACAACTGAAGCMTATTCCATCTTTCACAAGTTTCCACCAAAGATGATCTTGGAACTTCTGTTAAAGGAGAGGTGAAAAAGATAAAAAAAGTTTACCATATAATTAAGAAGGAAATTAAAGAGGAGCTAACACAGTTACTTTGATTTATTTCTTACTCTGGCCTTTGGCTAGGGTTAATAATTTATATTTCTACAAAATTTGGAAGCCTCAGCTAGAAAATATACCTTGTACTAAACAGAAAACTGAAATAAATTATATTTATGTCCCTGGAAACTCTCCAGTATGTATGGTAGAGTTTAATCAAGCATCCTGACTTGAGTTAATGCTGATAYTGTGGTGACTGTTAGGCAACCTCARCATTAAAGCTCAGCATAACTTTATGCTGCAAAATAACTCAAAACAAACATTTCTCATCTCTCAAATATTTTGATATATTATTTAGTAATTTCCATCTAAAACTAGTCTGAGAGCCAAACTCACCATCTTGCTATATAGAACAACTGGAAGGAGTAATTCACCTCCAAAATTATAGGCTAAAATCCCAACTTCACAGGGACCTGGTAGTTAGATTACTTATCTAAGATACAGTATTGTAACATATTCTCTTCCAAGCTACAATATTGTGAGATATTTTTAGGTTTTTTTCTACAAAAATCATTCCCAAATTTAAATTTCCAAAATTTTATTTGCTTTTCAATCTGCTTCTGTGGGTAGCATTCGTACAATTTAAATATCTCCATAGCAGACTGTATCAGACTTCAAGAAAAGAAAACACCCACTCTTCTACTTAAAATTGTGCCWGCTCTGAAACCTGAAGTTAATTTTCTTTCAATTCTATTTTTGACTGGAACTGAAAACTAGATTCAAAGGAGATTTTGGAAAAAGAGGAAAGCCAACAAAGCATTCCAATAAAATGTGATGAGGAACTGAGGGAAAAATCCAATACCTAATGTGCACTAGAATAAAAATTCACTAGATGTGGACTAGAATAAAGAGTACAATGAGTTTTTGAAGTATCTAAAGAGAGTTGCTTTCTATTCTCAAAACACCAAATGTTTAATCAATTCTGCGTTGCAAATCTTCTTACGTGTTGCTGTACATTTGAGATTAAATCAGCTTTACCAAAAAGTACACTCTAAAAATGGTGTCAAGGGATACATATAGTTTTACAATTGGCAATTTATAGCCATTTCAAAAATAAAATTTTAGTCTATACCATTGAGGCTTTATTTTGTTTCCATCTACTGCTTACTGTCTAATAAAATGCAAGGGGCTTCACTCCATTTCCTTCTGGKAGAGATGGATTAGAGCAGACCATTAATCAGAACACAAAGATTAGAAAGAGTCTGCAATGAAGGAAACCTGTTGMTTTTGTTAAATGCACATTTATAACRGCAGAAAAATATTCTTGTTTTCAGRGATAACACTTTCATATATAACTTAGGAAAAGAGGGGGTGACAAGATATACAGGCTGTGCAAAACAGCATAAGATGTTAGAGGAGACAAAGCTGCATGGCTTTCTGGAGACTGTCTTGAGCAGTTGAAGAACTTTCTCAGTCAGAAAGTGAGCCAAACCAAACTTTGCCATTCCTCAACAAACTCTGCATGTCTTATTACTGAAGGTGACATTTCAGTCTGCTTCAGGTGATGTGAAAAGGTCAGGCAATGCAACAGATACCTGGAACTGCAGAGTCAGAAAAGAAGTCAAAATGGCCCTRAACAAGTAAATCTGAATTTAAGTTATTCAAAACAATTTGATACCAGTCCCACTGAATACACCAGTTAACATTTCAGCCAGTCCTGGTACAAGTACCTGTAACATTGTCTGCCTGTAGAGGCAACATGAAAACTCTAGGTATTTACGAAACATTTAGAAAGTTTTCAGTTCTCTATTAATTCAAAAGTTTAAAAAAATATTAATTTTCCATGAAACCACACATAATCACAAATTCAATGATATTTAGGTATCTACCTAGATTCTTGCCTTTGGAGTTATTCAAATATGAGCATTTGCCTACRGAGTCAATGAATTCAATGAAATTTTATGTGGTAAATGTGATGAGAAATCAAGGTAGAACAGGAGTGCGGAATCAGCACTATGTTCATAGCTCTTCAGCACATATTAAAATTCCTGTCATATGGATAAGGTCATTTCAGATCAGTCTTTTCTCAAAGTTTGCTCATATTCTTTGCACTAATTTTAAGAAGGTAGCTGGCTGATAAAAATTAGAGGCCAGCAAATTTCACTGGTGTGGGGGAGAGAAGGRAGCAGCTTCATTTTGCAGAGGAACATGAAGAGTACTGACAGCAGTAAAAAGAACAAATGGAGTGGGAGAAGGAAAGGAGAGTACTCTAGACAGAGCCAAGGCAGAATAAGAAAGTTATTTGACAGAGACAACTTCCCAGTTGCATAGGAATATTCTTATTTTTCTGGAACAGGGAAAGGTGATTGGGAAATAATGACCCTAGATGGTGTTATAGGTTTGCTTTGGCACTAGGTCAGTGCACTTATGAATATATATTTCTTAGTAATTGCTGTAGGATATGATTAAGAATAGAGTAGAGCAGGCTCAAATTTTGAAGATAAAACAACATTTATTAAACTACAGATTAACAGAAATGACAACCCTCCAGAACATTTTTCTCTTCTTCTCCGGTCTCTAACTTTCCCATACTCAAACTTATTCACTTGTTCATTTCTTTCTATCTTACTTGCTTTATATTCACTTGTTCATTTCTTAAAAAAAAAACTAATCTTCAATTTCGCAAGGGAGAGAGGAGTTTCTCTTGCACTATAGACTTTCTCGTCAGGAATACACAGGTTTACTCTCTTGTGCTTTTATGTTACTCATGGTAACACTTTCTTTTTTCTATGTCTGGTGTTCTCACTACTGTCTATGGACTAAAACTGCATACAGGGTTCTTTAAGGATACTTAGCTAAGTACTAAAAACGTAACTACTTCGGTTACTCCCATTTTCCCCTGGGGTTAAGGGTTTTAAGAACAGAGATTTTTAAAGCTATGAAGACAGAGGGCTCTACTACACTCTCTCTTTTTTTTTTCTGTTTATGTTTTCTTCTCTCATTGCAGTTACTGTTGCAGTTTTTTTGGTTTAAGTTAAGTATTTACTTAAAAATAACACAGTCTAGGAGAAATTTAGGTTAGTTTGTGGTTGATATTATGTAAGAAAAGTCTAGCTCACAGCTACTTTTCTTTACTTCTGCTTATTGGGGATTTTTCTTATTTTTTTATAATATTTAGTCTAGGTTGTTTTTCTCTCTCTTAAACTACTATCTATGAGAAATAAATGTTTAGGAAAGTTTTCTTTTTGTTTAGGAGTTAAAAAATGTTTAGTTCTCAGCTAGGCCGCCCATCCCCAGTACATTGGTAATTTTCTTATAGAAGTAGCTGGTATTCTTTCTGTCTGCTTGACTCTTGTTCTTTGCTGCTAGCTGTTTTTGAAGTACTGATATTTTTCTGGGGGGAGTGGGGGGGTAGAACAGGAACAGAAGACACCTCTACCCTTCCCTCTTTGATCTCCCCCCTCCCTCCCCCCAGCCCTGGGGGCTGAGGGGAGAGAGCGGAGGTCCTCTCACCTGAGCAGCCGGAAACTCAGAGAGCGAGATCTGGAAGTCTTGCTGCTTAACTCCTTGTATTCTTAGAGGTGTGTCCTCTGTGACTACTTCCCCTTAGAAAAAAAACTCATTTTTCTCAAACTATGACAGATGGCCTGTGCATATCCCTTGGCTGGTCAGAGACTTAGAAGGTCTGTGAAAGGTTACCTTGCCTCTGATTAAAATCTGAACAATCAGTTCAAGAGTCCATGGAGGGGCTGAAGCCCRATTTTCAGTGTTGAGGTTGTACAGTGCAGAATGACAGAAATTCCTTCGTAGTACTAGSTTTCAGACACCTGTATATATTAGCTGTACACATTGCTTTGTGTTTACACAAGGCTAATGCATACAGTATAGCTTTATATAATGTATGCAGTTTAGCTTTTTTCCATCTCTGTATGTGTGTTGTAAATGAAAAGAGGACCATGAGAAGGAAATAAATTTCCTTCCTCCCAAGTAGATGGTGACTACTTGGGAGAAGATACCAAAAATATTCTATAATTCCAATGAAATATGATAGTTTAAAATGCTTTCCTTGTAAGGTGCAATTTTGTTTGGTTAGGAAAATTTGGTTAGGAAAAAATATTGCACAATCACTCAGAAAATATCCTTTCTTTTGACAAGAACATATTTTAAAAAAATTCTAAACTATGTCAGAATTTTATACCTGATAATACTCCTACTAATTCTACCCTGATAATACTTCTCTTATATTAATTAATAAATTTGTTCCTTTGTCATCATTTTCCTAGATCTGACTTTGCATTTGAAAATAATATAGAATCATGAACCCATTAGAGTTGTTAAAAATCTCTAAGATCCTTGAGTATGACCATTAACATAAAACTGATACAACACCACTAAATCATGTCCTTAARCATCATATTTACACATTTTTTGAACACTTSCAGGGATGGTGATYCTACCACTTGCCATCCATGCCACCATTTCAGTTAAGATTTTYCTCATAACATCTAATCTAAACCTCCACTGGTGCAGCTTGAGGCCTAMTGCTTGTTACCTGGGAGAAGATACTGACCCCCACCTTGATAAAACATACTCAGGCACTCGYAGGGAGCAATAAGGTCCTCCCTCAACCTCCTTTTCTTCAGGTAAAACAATCCTAGCTCCCTCAAAGCCAAGAGGTGTAAAACCTTACTTTATTAATTTTTATATAGTTTTGGCATTAAACCTTTTTAAATTAGTTTTTATATTGTTTTGGCCCAGGGCCTCTTGTTTGATTGTCACTTCAGTAATTAAGTRTCATTTATTAGAACTGTGCCACTTWAAGTACCACTTTTCTACTAGGAAACTGCAATCCTAATCATGTTGACTGTTAATTTGGGGACAAGGATYTATCTTTTGAAATTCTTTTAAAAATACATTTTAGAAGTCTATCTATAAGTTTAATTGGAAARTTAGAAAATCATGTTGGATATTTGTGGTTAATACTTGAATTCTACTGTTTAGACTGAAACAAATTCTTCTCTTCATTGACTTACAGCCCCAAGAGAAGGAAGATATATTGACCARTAATGTTAAGCATTCTTTAAGTACACAAAATTATTTTCATATAAAAAGCTGCTAAAAACCCAGCAGTAGTAGAGTGGAGACTGATGAAGAATTTAATTAATATTTACCGATTGCCTGGTCATCTCCAAGGGACTGAATCAGGAAAACAAAATCAGATCTAGTTTCAAGCTTGGTCCTTGCTGTAGGTATGATCAAATGATGGAATGAGAGTGGAAACTTCAAGATGTTCCATGAGTTCTGTAGCTGAAGAAATTAAGAGGAGCAAAATATAAGCAAGTACACCAAGACAAAAAATCAAAACAAAAMCAAATCACCTTAAAACCCTTACAAATCAATTATTTATTTTTAARCTTAAATGTCATGTTTTTCCTTAGATATTGATTATTTGACAATTTCAGCTTTCTTTAGAAACAAGAAACAAACTTGGTTTCACTCATGATTACAGAGAAATATTGAAGATATGCAATCATAAAGACCCAAAGACCAGAGGGCAGACCAGCTCATCTATGAAAAATGCTCTCTCTCCATATAAACTTTGTTTTATAATCTTAAATGATCATAACAAAAGCAATACTATGCTTAAACTCAGCATCTTCTTTTCAACTGCCACGTCATTTTGGCTTAGGGAACAGGCTGATTAGTATTGAAGATGTGAACTGTGCTGCTTTGGAACTGCTACCAGCTGACAAGATTGATGAGCAGATGGGTTTCTGTGGTACCAGCCCCTGTCCAGCTTCTTTTGAAAATGGTTGCAATAAGAGATCTCACTAGAACTGGAAGTGAAAAATTGAAACAAGTCTCTACTCAGAAAACTTGCAGGAGCACATTATGTCTTCCAAGCCATGACCCAAGTAGATGCATTTGAAAATTAAATGCTCCAAGTTCAGATTGCTCCACTTCCATCRTTATACAGATGACCTAATGTCTAARAGTGGGCCTTCCTGAAGCCCARACTTGGCACGCAGAGAGTTTGGCAAGTGTTAGGTGTATTGCTCCTGTTAAATATTGACTGTATCCAGTGTTTATATGGTGAGCGTTGAACATGAAGAAATGTCTGTCTCAATTTGTTTTGGAACAAGCGAATCCCTGTTGTACTGACTCCAAAAAATAGTYGGTTGAAATAGCTTCCAACAAAGTTCTAAATATATTTTTAATTATGCCCAGGGATACTCACCAGAACACTGTGTTTTCTCTTTAAACTATTTACTCTGCCAGGACCTTTCTCCAGTGGCAAGTTTACAAATACATCCTGMAAACTTAAGCCTAATTCACTGAAAAAACTTTCACAGTAAAAGTTTTCAAGTGTTAAGGAAGAAAACTGCCTAGAAATGATGGGTAAATCATGAAATTAAAAATTTGATATTTTTTTTTCTGTCACATATTTGTTCAGTTTTGGTAGGTTCAATGTTTTAATTATCTTCTGTTTAGACCATAAAATAAAAGAAACATTCAARCTATGATCTCTTAAGTTAATCATGATCACCATGATCTTAAGTGAGTAGAGCAGTGTCKGAAACCCAGATTAACCCTCTAATTTACAAAGTTACAAAGCCTKTTAGAGCACTTGGACCTTTGTATTTGACATCTGGTAACARTATGTATCATTCCAGAATTCATGAATTGAATGCATTTCCAAATGTTTCTGCTTTGTTAACTGAAGCACAGTGATGTCCAGGACATTGAAGCCTCCCAAAACAGATTTCAGTGAAACAGTATACATGGAAGAGTTGACAAGTATCCATGTGACAAGACTAAGGGCTATACAGTTTTTGTAATTACCCAGTTGATTCTTCTTCCCTAATGGGGGAGGAAAATAGCTAATAAACGTTTGAGAAATCCTGCCATCTGACATAATTGTAGAAATCTCTGAAATATATGTTTTGAAATGTTAAAGATGACAGTGCTGTCATACATGGCTCTTTAATGTCATGCTGCTAATGTGCTTTAACAAGTGTCAGGATTCCAAAAGGCATTAAAGGCTTTTCCTGACCCTTACATTTTTACGAAGACTGCTGTTGTCCTTTTGTGAATATGACTATTTTTAAACAAGCGTTTCACAATTTACCTTGGGGAATTTATCAGAAAACATGCATTATAGTAAGGATCAAATACCTAAGGCTGTCCTTTACATCTTTTATCAATTTTCTATTCTACCTGGGGAGTTCCTTATGAAGTTAAGCTCATTAAATAAGGAAGTCTAAATGACTGAGTCATCCTGTTTTTAGATGATGATGAAGGTAGGCTGACTCCATAYGATTTGAAACAGGGTCTCTTACAACACAGGATGGAATTTTAACCAYTGTGTTTAGAGACAGGCATTTGTTGCTGTTCAGCTCTTTGTGGAAAGAATASAGCTTTGAATATAYATCCAGATAATTGTCATCACCTTCAGCTAGGGGCACTTGCCTACACTCTGAAGTCCAGGTCCATCTGCTTTTTCTGTTTTAGAGAAACACAATAATCTTGAGCTTTCAACATGACATAAACATTTCTTAGCCTTTACATATGTTTCTTTCTAATCAGAAATTCAGTTTAAAAAACATTTTTATATAGAAAACATAGTTTTTACACTGGTCTTTCTGATGGAATAGAAAGGGCTCATAGCAAAACTGATAAAAAGCATTAATCCTTTTAAATTTTGCTTATGCTAGTAAAAGCATAAATCCTTATAAAAAGATTTGCATATTGATATTCTGTTCTGCATTTYAATATTATTTAGTCACTTTGTAAGTTATCTATTTTAATTTACTTCTTTAATGATAATTTCAGCTAATTTTCTAGTAATTTTAACATTTGCTATTGGGTAAGCTCTAATTTTACATCATTCATCGCTACTTCAAAGAATATCATTACATTTTGCCATTTTCAAAGTCAGTAATTACTTTACTCTGCTTGAAAGTAAAGTATGATAATATTTCTGGTAGTACCCATTCATCATTCACATATGATAACTTTTACAGCTGAACAGCATGATTAACCAAATTGTCTGTTTYATGTGCCTCTTAACACTACTTGACCAGATACGTAGCAACAGTTGCATTTTGTAATTTGTCAACAAGCAGTGTTTTCAAACATACACAAGACCTRTTCCAAGCTAATTGTTTTGCTGGGGTTTGCCTTTATTATAAACTTAGAGAAGTAAACAAAACATTTCTAAGCTTGGCTTTGGTACAGAGAAGAGCTCAATGCTTCTGGGTAGGAGAGAGCAGAACACACTTGGTCTGTTAGCAGGGGCCAAAAGAGACAGATGCAGCTCTCTGAAGTTCATTACCCAATTGCTAGGGCATGAAATATGTTGAGCTCTCAACATTTTTATTCACTGATTATTTTTAAATATCAATTAACATAAACAWTAAGAAATTATTTGCAGACTACACAGTCAGCAAATTTAATATGAGTCACATGGAGCCATAATGTTTTACAAGAAAATGAAGTTTCAAAACTGAAGTGCCATRTTGGAAACCTGTAAAAATGCTTGAGTAGGAATTAGAAAACTAAGATGAGATCTATAYATAGTGAAAAGTGTAACAAAGTAATTTATCTGAAATAGACACACAGAATATTTGCATGAAATATCTCTGGGATGTGTTTTCTTACCTATTCAAACAGCAAAACACTAGGAGTTTCCTCATCAGACTTTGAAAATAAMATCCTTGTATTATTCTGGGGTACTTAAGCAGTCACTTTCAGAGATTTTAAATTGATTTCAACTTCAACAAGAAATAGGCTTGTTGGAAAAGTTAAATCTTTTAATTCTAGTTAGCTTCTTTCAACAACTGCCTGATCAYTGAATTTACTCAACATGTTTACCAGTTTTTTTTTTTCTTAATTTTCTTATTCTACCAAAAACATTCTGTATGGTCTCTTAAAGAATGCAAACCTCTGTTATATCAAGTATAGGTTGACAACCAAGGCCACAAGAAATTTCTTTCTCATATTTTTTCAAGAAATCTTCCCTTTTTGGGTGTCGATGATGCATTTCAAAGAATTTAAGAAAAACTTCTGAAATACCAGTTTTGAAACTCTGATAGCTCTAAGATGTCTGAACCAACTTTTTCTTCAGGAGARTCACTCTTTGCACTGTTTTTGTGATTGATCTCTTACAAGCTCTATTTTTACAGTTCTRTTCTCAAAGAATTTTATTTTGAGAGTTTTTTTCAGTCTCTTGTTCACTTATTTACCACTCAGTTATAGGACCAGTCTCTCTCAACTCAGGATACAGTTGCAATCCTGGGGTGGTACTGTGTTGGTGTGGAACTCGGGCAGGAACACCCTGCAGTAATGCCCCCTCTTCAGGTTATATTGCCTGTTTATGGAACAAATTCTTCTTTATATTAACTAGGAAATATTTGGTTTCCAGTTTGTTGAACAGAGTATAGGAAGGATGAGGTYTCCTGGTTCATGGTAATATTGAGATCTTGCAATTCGCATTAGATCAAGYGCCAATTTCTGGAATCAAATAATTTAAAATAAAACCAGTGATACGTTATTACACTTAAATTTGTCAGGCTGTGGCTTTTAAAGTTGGTGCTTGCTCTTTGCAAAAAGCTGAAAAATGACAGTCTTTAGAATTCCTRCCGCTGTGAACAGAGATGTCAGATGCAGATCAAGGCTGCATATTTCCAAGTCGTGAGTGAGCCATCAAAGTAAACATTTGCTTTTGCAAATATTTGCTTTTGCATACCATTACTAAAATTATGCACATATTCYGTGAAACACTGTTCAGCTGACAGTATCCTGTTTTATGACACCCRTGAGTCTGCTCCTTTTTTAGAATATGTCCTGATAACAAGCACCTCCTATAAGGTTCTAATTTCATTTTAGAACAAAATRAGTGGGTGTTGCAAAGTTTTGTCAGACCCAACACATCCAGCTCATGTTTTAGAGATTTCCACTTGGGCTGCTTTGGGCTGCCCCAGCATGTGACTGCTCTTTGGCACTGTAAAATGAGACTCACTAGCAATACTTGAATTTGTACTTTYGTTTCCATTTTGTAAAATTACAGCTCCTAGTATTGGTTAATTACATGATATCYACTGTCATTTAAAATAAATGGATGRTWGAATAAAGAGTCTAAACATAGAAAAGGTGAAAATGTTAAGCAAATGCTACCTAAAGACTCAAAAGCAGAAGGCATATGAAAATCATGGTAGAGTTTGAAGAGATTTTTTCCCTTAACAACTTTTTATTATCTGTAATTTAGTTAAYGTAACCAGTTCTTCAAATACAGAGGATACTTGTTCCATCTCATGGTAATCATGTTTGATTTTTGTACTGGAGAGTTCTTGAGCCAGRAATTAATCTACAGGACTGTCCTTAAGCTGTACAGTGACTCTGTAGTTCATARGCTTATTTTCATATTAATAGATTATACAACTCAATAAGCGTAAATTTTCAGGACTCTGTTCTGATACCCCAAAATTTTGTTCTACAGGTAAGCCTTCAGTCTATCTCTTTTCCTGTGAAGGGAATGCCCCTTGGTGATTGGAGAGCATTTGGTTTGCTTCTGGAGTGCACCCTCCAGTCCAATYTCATCTGGAAAGAATCTACTTCCCTGTAATTTGTCTGCTCTGCAATGTGACCCAAAATATTGTAAACAGGAATAACTGGGAAATTCAATTTGTTTGGGGCAGTATTGTTGGTATGAGCTGAAGTGCTCATAGAGATGCACTTGTGGCAGATTACAGGTATGGCTCAAGAGTGGATTATGAGCTGATTTTGGAAGTCACTAGTTGCTAAAAGCTGCATTTAATTTGGAAAAAAATCCCAATATTGCAGTTCATGAATTTTTTTTTCCTAAGTCTTCAAAAAATCCCCCCACATTCTCCCAAATTTCCAAATCACACRGTTCTGTCTGCATGTAAATGAGAGCATTTTTCTGAATTAACCTAATGGTTTTTCTTTAGAATCTGAGACACATTCCAGTATTTTGAGCAATGAATTAGAAGCATTTTTTGCAGCCATTTAGAAGACTAACAAACTTTGTTTGCACAAAGTCCCCAGCTCAATAAGAAATATYTGCTTCAGATTTTTAAATTTTGTACAGATATGGATATAATTCAGGGAATTGCACTTGTTACTTCTAGTTGTACAAATAAGCATGGCCTTTTCAGGTTCATGTTTGAATCCCGCCTTTTTTGATCACAATCCCATTACAAATCTTTATGAGTGAGGTTACCTAGGTAGACTTTGAACTGTTTTTAAACTGCATACTTTTAATACTGCTTTTATTTCTGCAGCTTTCATGTGTTTTGCAACYGAACATGTTATGGTACAATAAACAAATGAATGAATGTTTAGTGTCCCATAAGGAGTGGAATTTTTACTTGCCTCTTCCTCCAGAAGCATATAGACCATTTGGGCTGGGGTCTAAATGTGGCTAATATTTTGCCTAATGGATAGAAKTAAAATCAGCTGAAATACATGACACCACCTTGTAAAACCCCATGATCAGTAAATGAGCATTTTTTGAGAGCGGGTACTGCTAATTTCCATAGGAAAAGCCATCCAAGAGYTCAAATATCTGCAGAAATTTGACTAAGACTGGAGACAATGCAAGTAAAAGGATTATTTACAGATGGATGGTAAAGGAACCCTAAATGGATTGCCAAGTTTGGTGCTATGAACTTGTTCTGACCRCTGTTTTAGTGTTCTGTGCTAACAGCTTCCTTCCGCTCTGGATCACCTACAACACACGGTCCCTATGTCTTCTTGAGTTAGAATGCATATATAATTTCTGAAGTTTTCATGGCAGCAGAGAAGTTCAAAGGAAAGCCCACCTCACATCCTCCTCTCCCATCCACCACAGGTAACTTTGTGAGATCATAATACTTTTATTTGRTATACAAGTTGTGAAACACACACACCTATGCACCCTTACTTCTCCAGATGGGGTCTTGATTAAAGATTTTTTGCTGAATGAAAAAAAAGCCTTTGATATGTAAAGACAGAATGCAAGACTGTCTGTCACTTATTATAYCTTTAAAAGCGTATATGACAACAGTGAAACAACTGTATTCTATTTATACTACCATTTCTCATACTTATGCTGGACTAAATAAATAACTGTCAACTTCAAGCATACAAAAATCATGATTCAGGTCTTTATAAATGCCATGAACTTCAAAGGGTATATTTTCTTTGCCTTATGTTCTTGAGCCATCAGAGATAACATTTTTAAAATTTTCTCCATAAATACAAGAATAGGAATTATATATTTCTTGTTTTGTTTTTAAATTATATAACTCAACAGTTCCAACCACCAAATAATGTGACACTTGATGAAATCTTGATGGTTTTCAGTACTTTAGGAACTGTAGTTTTTCAGTACCCCAGATATGTTACCACTGTAATATTCTATGCTGAAGAAAACTGAGGGAATATTGCAAAACACAACTTGTTTTTTAATCTGCCTTCCCTTTTGCTGCCTTGCAGCAGGGAAAGTATGTTGGTGCATCATTCAGAGTGAAAACTGTAAGTCCAGTTTTCCAGGCACCTGGGGGTGGACTGTTATGTTCTCTGACCCAAACCAAAGAATTGTTTGGAAAATAGCCTCAAGCTTTCATGTCAGATGTCCCAGAGCTTTATCAGGAGCCTAATCCTGGCTGCCACTTTCTCCTTGCATCCTGAGTTCTGGGAAGCAGAATGGTAAGGAAAAGAAGAATAAAGACCCCAACCTGAGAAACATAAATSAAGTATATGGCTAAGAAACAATATATATAATGCTACTGAAAGAAATATTATTTAATATTTTGTATTATTAGTAGTAATTAAATTGTTTAAGAATCATAAACTTTTGGCATGTTTTGTCGACTTTTATTTTGAAGGGAAGAGAACACTAGCATTGTTTACAGCTTGCTTTAATCAAATCCCAATCAGCAGAGCASAATATTCAAGCCATTAAAAATCAGTGGAATATTATCCCATTTTCCTRTAGTTGCTCTTTTTTGTCTCACAGGTTGAAACGTTATCTCAGATTAAATTTTGCATATGACAAAAAGTGAAGCYGGCATTTCTTAATCATTTTTGAAAAAGGTCATATGAAATTGTCTCACAACACATGAAAAGCTTTGTTTCACTGTTAGATTAATGAAGTTTCTGCCACCAGAATCAGTAACCCTTAGTAACCCTTTCTTTAATCAGTTTCATAAACAGCATTCATTCTTATTTAAWTTTTTTTATTTTATTTCACAAGGATTTATGACAAGAATTTTTTGGCTTCAGGCCATAGAAAAGCAGACTCCAAATTTTGCCCTCAGGGCTGTTTTTTCAAASTCTCTTTCTCATTGAAATAAATTGGCAGTGACTGACACTATTTTGGATTTCAATTTGGGTTTCTCATTTGAGTTACTGCAGACTTGTGGGGCTGGATTAAAAACGTGGTACCAGCAATTATTTATTGTTTTGAGGATTATTTGTGCTGKGTCATCTCATGGTGAGTGAGAAGACCTACCTTGGTCCTACACCTGTAGCATTTGTACGCAAAAAAGAAGTGCTATGCCCCTTATGGACAGGATGAGAACAAATGGCCTCAAGTTGTACCAGAGGAGGTTTAGATGGATATTAGGAAAAATTTATTCGCAGAAAAGGTTATCAGGCATTGCAACAGACTGCCCAGAGAATTTGTGGAGTCACTATCCCKGGAACTGCTCAAAAAAAGTGTGAATATGGCACCTGAGTGATAGCGTAAGGGTTAAATTTTAGTAGCTTAGGGATGAAATCACGAGAATATATTCCAAGGGGGGTGGTGGTGGTTAGAGGGAATGGAGAGGCCTGGACCTGCCGGTCAGTGAGGCCTTGGGAACAGAATGTTAGCTTCACTGTAGCAATAGTCATTGTCTTARCCAAATCAAGCGTTGTCCTTACCAGATCATGTGAAACTGCACTTGCATGAGGACGATGTAATCGGTGTTTGGGGGGGCTTTGGAAAATTCATGCTTGGATAGAATCAATGTATACAATATAACAATATGGGTTTAATAATTAAGGTAGAATTGTGTAACAGAATGGCATAAAACCTATCCATCTGAAATCCGAAATCAAAGCCTGATTTGGGTTTTACTCCGGGTTTCCACACCCTTCAATAAAAGCACCTCATACACAATCAGCTCTCTGATTGTGTGTGCTCCTGAACGCTAACATGAGGACACAATTAGTGGTAAATGTAGTGCTGGTGTGTCATCAGTGTTGGTGGGACTTCTGGACAAAGTTCATTAGAGAGTCTGTTGTAGAGCCATGAGGTGCAGAAAGAACCCCTCATGTTCTAGACTACTTGTCAGAGAGGAGTCTGGGGGAGGCTGGATCTAATCTTAGCTTCAGACTGTTTAGTAACAGTTTAAGTAACTTTGTCCTTCAAGATTAAAGAAGGCAAATCAGATATATTTATACAAAATGAATTATTTATAATGACAAATGATTAGACAAAAGGTCTTAAACAGAATTATTTACTACATGGTATAGAACTAAAACTACTAGAAGCATATATTATAAAGCATTGTATTGAAGGAATTATATCAAAGCCATTATATTGAAGCTAACAAAAAGAAACAATTCTTAAGAACAGATTGATGTAACTCACCCATACCAATGCTTTTGGACAGATCTACTTCAGTGTCAAGGAGTATCCTTGAGGGCTGTTCCCACATCAAGACAGGAAACTTCATACACACAGTCCAAGAGGCATCTACCATATGAACGTAGACTGGACTTTTATAGTGTGAAAAGATAAGACTGYCAGTCATGTATCCTCAGGTCAGGTTAGCAGCTTATCTGCCAAATCTTTGCCTTACTATCAGGATGTTAATTTGAGGCTGATGAGCCAGACTGGTTTTAGCATAATTCAACAGCAAAGCAGCACATGACATTTCCTCTCAGCCCACCACTGGTAGCTTCCAAAATACTGCRTTATTTGATTTGTTTGACCACATTCCAAGGAGGGTGAAAGTCCTGCTACCTGGTACTATGYTGTTGGYTGCACTTKAAGATCTCAGAGGTCTTTTCCAGCCTTAAAAGTTCTATAGAAGAGGGCCAGATACCTGTGGAGATTTCACTTTTTAAATTAGGAGATACTTTATGTATTAATTCTGCAATTTGSAGTTTTCAACCTTTTATTTCACCCAGCAAAAAGCTCTGATCTTGACAGTGGTTTGTTTTCTTTCTGGTTTAKATTAGGCCAATATTTCTTGGTCCAAGAGAGTTTTTTCAAGCTGGTAGCATAAAACTTCATAGCAGTMTTATTTAACAGTAAAATATTGAAGAATTCTTTGTAATATCATTATAAGACTTGTGTGTATAAAAATCCTTATACAAACTTATAAAAATATATGTTTTTAATATTTTTATACTGGTATTTTTTATGCCAGTCTTTTTTATACCAGCAATTGCTGAGTAATTTTATACATAAAATATGTGAGTCACTCTACTCAAGATAATTGCAGCTTTCCAGTCCTGATGAATGATCTGTTTGTCAAGCTCTATCAGAGTATTTTGTTGCCACACTGATTGYTGGAATCATGGCAGAAGTTAAAGGGAGGGAAGAAATTATGAAGGATGAAAGTGATTTCTTTAGCTGACCTGTTATGTTTYAATGTTTAACAATTGATGTGATATGACCTGATACTACTTCTTACGAATTTTTAGAAATAGAAAGAAAAATAATATATTATTGTAATATTTATATCTTTTTTCAATTACTCATAGCTTAGTCTCAGAATAGCACTAACATTTATGCTGAGTCTTAACAGGTAAACATCATAATCCAGTTCAGCTGATTTTTTAAAGTAGGTTTTTGTTCCCCTGACAGCTATGTGTATTGACAATATGTTCTAATCATAAAATGTTTTAACAGGCCAAAGCTAAAAGCCAGTGTTCAAAGAAAAATGAGAATAAAGTAATTTCAGTAGTTTTAGAATATTTAGAACATTTCTGAAAACAGGCTTTGTAAAAAAGACTGAATCTTCATCAAACTACATCTTCKATAATATACAGTGACTAGTTGGATTGCTTATTATCATATAAGTCAGCTACTTTGTCATTGCATATCTGTGAGCTTGCAGAAAGTGTGTGTCCTATGAGGACATAAATATTTGAAACTTGTGTATGCTACACAGATTGTGAAAAACTGCACTGCAGAATGAGTTGGGCTTTAAACACATGAATAGGTCTGCTTGAAATATCAACTGTCAGACTTGGTTTGCCAAAGTTTAATGTTACAATAGATCAGTTTGCTGACAGATTGTCTCAGTTATGGCTAATATTACCAGTCTTAAAGAGCATCCTACCACACAAACCTTATCAAGGAAGAATAAGCTTTTAAATTTTATCACTCCTAAATCTTGATGTGGCACTCATGCACCTTTCTCATTGTCTACATTTGTGCAGTCAAGATACAATAAGAGAATCAGTCCTTGCATAGGATGGACCATGGTGTTGTGCTTCTGCTGGAAAGAACATTATCTTGTAATGCTCCTGTAAGACTCTTTAAAAATCTACCTATTTGATATGGGAAACAGGTAGTCAGGCAGTTCTGTAATGCTCYGATATATTTTAAAATGATTCAGATTTGTAATTCCAGTATCTTCTATTTAACCATCCATTAAAAACGAGTTGTTTTTACTTCAGCAGTACTGAGACTCCCAGCCAGATGYTTTCACTCTATTTTGGGATACATAATCAAAACATAATCTCTGCCATAAAGAGAAACATATTTGTGGTCCTTAATTATTCTGTTAATTAAGAAATATATAATTTCTTTCAAATGAAGTATGCCCAATATAGATCCAAGAAGAGAATGAAAGCATGCAGAAAAAGAAACCATGCTAAAAATAAATGTTACTACYAATGATTTGCTGAATCACCTAAAATGCTATGTATTAATTCATACTGTAATGTGTAGATATTAATAGTTTTATCTGTCAGTCAGCAATCACATTCTGTTGTGACTTTTGTGTGATCTTTGAATGAATCCAAGCACTGACAGCCTGATAGATGTCTGAACTATAGATAATAGCAATAGTTTATCTAATCAGAATTGATATTTTAAATACYTGCTTCATAAAATTGCTGGGGTTTTCCAGCTACTACTTTTAGATACTGTTTCACTGGGATGAAATTTGAGGGACAAATGAAGGAAGCAAACATCGACTTTGAAGGAATTAATTTAGGAATTGCCTAATGTAATTGCTACTCTGCCAACAGCATTTTTAAGCTATTATGAATGGCTTGAGAGGTATTCCATGCAGTTTTATAAACAGTTTTTCAACAACTTTTTTCCAACTTAAGAATTTGAAGAAAGATGGCATTATCAGTTACTTAGCTTATCTTGCTAAGAAAAACATTATCCAAAAACCCCCATAGCTTATAAACATGAAATAATATGGTACTCAAGGYTGTTATTGACCAGAATTCTCTTGTGATTATGAATTCACCTGTGTTTTCCAAATAGGTTTAAGCTGTTGCTGTATAACTCTTTGTATTTTGAGTAACCTTCACATATTTGGCACACTGAGTGCTGCTATATACATACTGTTTGCTGGGACTAAGTTCTTCTGAGTTTCCAGAGTGAGTTTTGAAGCAGACCTGTATATTGGACTGTTGTTTGAGCCCAGCTGGAAATCAAGCACTATGCACCCCTTACTCCAGCCTTTTTCTCTAYGTCTACCCTAGTRGAATGGAGAGGAGAATGAAAGTAAAATGTGGATGTTGAGATACATCAYAAATGAAAATAAAGTAAAACACAKCAATAATGGTAAWTTATAATATTAATTTAAATGAAGAGGGAAAACTAAGTGATGCACCACSCACTGACTGATGCCAGGCYCTCTTCCTGAAACTAGATCAACTYCCCTTCTGGGTAATTCCTTCCAGTTTATAAACTGYGCAGGATGTTCTAAGGTGTGGAGTATCCTTTTRGTCAGTTCAGGTCACSTGTCCCAACTATACTCCCTCCCACTTTCCTTTGAGTACCTCTTCACTGGWRAAACATGAGACTTAGGATAAACATGACTTAGCAAAAAAACAGAACAKCATCCTTATCAACACTATTCTCATTCCAAACCCAAAGCACCATTCTCATTCCCATTCCAAAACGTAGCAGTGTAACAACTACTGTGAAGAAACTAATTCTGCCCTGAAACCAGGATAGGACTGACAGCTKTGTAACTGTTAAGGGATGTTAAGTAGCTAAAGCCAGTTATAAATCTATTACTAACTTGGAATTTTTAAGTGCACCTGTAATATATTTGTGTCAGTAGCAATGATAAGAAAAACAAAGGAGACAGACAACTTCAACTTAGGAGAGAGGTAMTTTAGAGTTTTGGAGACCCTCATAAAACAGCTTAAATATAAGGGAAAAAAAACCTCACACAAACAACTAAAAACTCATTGGTTTGATTTCTGGCTTTTTTAACAGTTTTGACTATAATCTGATGAAAAATTGGAGCTACACAGAAGCCAACAAAATAGAGTGTGATTCAATGAAAAAAATAATGAGATTATTGAGGCTAACTTGTATCAAACAGAACTAAATGATTTTCTTAAAAAGGAAACAGATTATTTTATGCATTACCCAGGGAAACTCTTGATAAGTATGGCACAGGCTCATTCAAGAAACAATAAACTTAGAAAGATGAGGGAATGGGCAAAGTTGAAGCAACAAAGTGGGTCAGGAAGAAATGGTATTGTTCTGGACTAAATTACTAAATGAATTTTGGGGATTGGGATCTGATCTGTTTGCCGTAACAGGGTATTAATATTATTGTAGCAGGATGGGGAATAGGTTATGAAATTCTCTGGATAATACTGTTCTGCTGACTTGAAGGAAGACAAACTAAGAACAGATTCTCACCTGGAGACATTTTAAGGTAGTCAGGTTACAGAGGGAGTGTTTCATAAAAGAGCTTGACTTAGTTCAACAAAATGAATCTGGAAGAGATTCTCTAAGTACTCAYKGAGTGCATGTAAAGRAGAAGGGAGAGGCATTTAACCAGAAAAAAACCCAATCATGACAGCATGGAAGCATATTGGCATGGGCTGGCTATTATTAATTTAATAGAAAAATTGAAAAATTGTATCAAGGAAGATTTGAAGTAGCTTTCCAACAGAATGTTCTTTTCAAACATCTAGATTATTTTTAAGACAATTTGAGCATTATTTGAGGTATGATATGATATGAAGGCTGGCTAGAGATTTCCCCAAATGGCTTCTCACTACCCTGTGCCTAATACGTTGACTGCATG
Organism: Alauda arvensis; assembly: GCA_902810485.1. Taxonomy (NCBI): domain Eukaryota; kingdom Metazoa; phylum Chordata; class Aves; order Passeriformes; family Alaudidae; genus Alauda; species Alauda arvensis. The sequence continues at coordinate 1,853,494 of CADDXX010000031.1, forward strand.
AATTTGTTTACCCTCTAAGGCTATTCCTTCTAGTCTTATYCAAAAGATTTATGAAGTTTATGTAGACTGAAGTTTATGACTAGCAGTAGTATGTGGCACTCARTGGTTCAGTACAGTTATGAAGGTAGTTGGGTCTCGTATTTCTTACTTTTTATTAGCTTTTTCRGCTAACCTCATAAAAGATATAACATCTATATACAAACTTTTTCTCTCCTCCCTAAACTYGAGTATTGCAAAACCTACTTATATAAATAAATGTTTACTCTGCAGTTGTATTTTGCAGCATAAGAAAACCTACAAAGCTAACGGTCATGCYATGATTTGTTTTGTCAGTAAATAAAAAATTGTTTTTGTGCTCTTAGTCTGGTGAGAGCCATGAACACTAAGCACATTGCAAATTTTTCAAAAATATAGTTAGCTATGGTGGACTACTTACTGTAATTAATGCTCTTCTGCCAATGTGGAAATCCCCAAGTTCCTCAAAGATAATGCTAAATGTTTCTAATTCTGTCTGGAGCTCAATAATATTTTTTGAGCCTGAGATCTAATTAAAATATGTTTGCTCTTTGATATGAAGCAGATCAAAGTTAAATTTGGTATTCTTAGCATCCACTTTTTTTCTCTCTCTGAATGCACTCTTCTACTGTCTGAAACTCCTTTGCAGAAGTTCAGCAGACTGTTACCTTCTCTATTTGAAGACTTTTTTCTGCATCATTTGAAGTCTCTGACTTTGATAGACTCAGTAGAATAGATAATATGTGTGCACTGGGATTTATGCATAGATAGAGTAAGAAACAGGATGAAGCATATCCACAGCTAATTTAAATCAGCAGTGAAACAGCACAGTTCGAGTGATTAATAACTGCTGAAGCTATTACCTAATGGTTTTTACATAGAAAAACTCATGCACACTGGTAAGCAATCTTTTCCATTTAGAAGGACTGAATGAAGGATAATATAGGTAAAATTAACGCTTATATAAACTGAGATACTCAATCTTTACTACTAGCAGCTAGGAGAACTATTCAGAGATAAATTTTCAAAGMATCCAACTGTGGGAAATGCTGTCCATTGCTTGAAATTCTATTTCAGTCTTCAGTATAGTTGAAAATATTGATGTTTCGATGAATCAAGATCTCTTTTTTCATCATGGCTACTAGATACGATCTTTATTAGACTTTACTCAGGCATTGTGAAAGATGTATTCCGCTGAATTTAAAATAGACTAGAACAGGCAGATGGGGAAATTGTTGTATTTTGCTATTCATTTCAATGAGGAGTTTGTCCAAAGTACATGCCAAAGTAGGGTATCTGATTAAAAGAAAAAGTTAATTAATAAACTAAAATGTTTATATTCTGGACATCAGATATGAAGATAAGATAAAGATGRTATTCATATTAAATGCTTCTGTTCCCACTATTCCTGTAGCACAAAGTGATCCTCCCTGGCATGTTGGGGTCATGGTACTTWGAACACAGTTTCAGTTTCAAGAGCAGTAGAATCCCAGATGTGYGCTTCACATGTGTCTGCAAAAATAAAATAAAAACATGTGAAAAGATCCCACACCCCAGATTATTCTCAAATGGTACAGCTAGTAATAAATCCTTTTACTCTTGTCAGGGGCATTATTTCTACTCAACTTTTCAGTTAGAAACTACGATTAGTTCCAATGTCTTCATAAGTTTCAGAGTCTCCATATACAAATGGATCTGCCTCCTTTCCTCTTACCCTTTTCTTTACCACCTCACTCTTGAGAAAAAGCCTTTYCAGGAGCCAAACTCAGCACCATGTGTCAGCCTTTAGAGACTTACTGACTGTTGGACAAGGCCAGATTTGCCAGACYGCCTGAGGCCAACTACATGAAAATATGCAAAACTGCATGTTTGGTCCGATTTGTTGYAATTCTATATTGGCTGAAAAATCAAGCGAGAGCTGTTCTTTCTATTGCTACAATACTCCAGCAAGGAAAGCCAACTTTTTGGAGCAGTTGAAAGCTATGACTTCTACTAACACGTTCTTCCTGAGCAGGTTAGATACAACCTGAATGCTGCAGTATTTGGTGCTGCAGTAATAGATGCTCTGCTGCTTAGTGTAGTCCATAGTCACAAGTACAATGAAAAGGCAGAGCACAGAATCTGAGGCAGGGATTAGCAAAATCATGTTGTGTGCCATAAAATAAAGGTTAACCTTTCCCTGGCAAACACTGAGGGGAGATATTTTTTTAAGACTTCTCTCAATTGTTTTGGCTCTATTGTGGGTCTCCACACTTCAGTCAAAATTTACGACTCTGATTCCATGCTTAAAAGGGAGCTCTGAGTGTGCAGAAAAGCAGTCCCTGTGACACCTAATGCCACAAAAATATGGGCCAGGGAGGGGATTCTGCCCCTCTGTTCTGTACTGGTAAGACCAAACCTGGAATGCTGCATTCAGCCCTGGGTTCCAGCAAAGGTAGGACATCAACCTATTGCACCAACTCCAGAGGAGGACTCCAAGATGATTAGAGGAATGAAGCACATCTCCTACAAGGACAGGCTAAGGRAATTKRGATTGTTCAGCCAGGAGAAGAGAAGATTTTGGTGAAACCTAATTGCAGCCTTCCAGTACRTGAAGCGACAAGAAAGACAAAGAGAGGTTTTTAAAAAGCGCATGTAGTGACAGAATAAGGGGGAATGGCCTCARACTGAAAGAGAYTAGGTCTRGATTAGTTATTAGGAAAGAAATCTTTACTGTGAGGGTTGTRAGGCACTGGAACAGGTTTCTTAGAGAAGCTGTGGATGCCCCATCCCTGGGAGTGTTCAAGAGCAGGTTGGCTGGGGCTCTGAGCAACATGGTAATGGAAGATGTCCTYGCCCATAGCAGTAGGGTTGAAAATAGTTGGACTTTAAGGTCTCTTCCAACTCAAACCATTCTATGATTCTATGAAAATTTGCAAGTAGCAGCACTGGTCAGGATCCACAAAGGATGGAAACCAGCTAAAATATGAGCTCATGGAGATGTATTCTTRACTTTATTTCAACTTCAACTTCAGATGTACAAGTTTTTTGACTCTAAGGCCTTTGGAAGACTTATTTCAGTATTGTGGATTCAATTACAAATGATCCAAAGCCAGAGACTAAATAATTTTGAAGAGATGCTTAATTATAAGGTGGTAATTACCTGGTAGCAGAACCTGAGCTTAGGGGATGTATTGCTGCCAAAGTAATTAACTTGGTAGAAGTGAGAACCATTACATCTACACTGCAGGAACTTGGTGCAAAGTTCTYGATGGCTCTTACAGGAAACAACAACAGCTTTCAAAGAAACCCAGTGTCTCCTTTTCCGCAGTGTAGTTTATGTCAAAATGTTCAGAACAGAGACTAAAGGCTCAGAGAAATGCTTTTTTKGACTGTTATCCCATTCAAGAATTTCCTATTTTTTAAAATTTTTTTCTTTCAGAAGTGCAGTATGCATTCCTCAGAGAAATGGAAGGAGAAGTGTGGCTTGTGGTAAAGCATTTATTAACAGGGGTTGAAGATGGGGGAATAAGTAGAACAAATTACAGTTGTAGGAAAACAATTTCTTTTTGGCCATCTGAGGCTCATAGGTGTTTGGTAAGATGTCACTCATAATTTATTTTAGCAAGAAATCATTGCCTAGCTTCAATGTGTCTAAAAAACATGAGAATTTAGACTGAGGTGATAATTTCTGCGTGAATACCAAATCCACCCATAAACCCTGACAGGTATAGACATGTTATGTCTACATGATTGTACAGACTATTTGTTGGCTTATTTGTACAGGATTATTTGTTGGCTTGCTTTACACTGGTTTTAAAAATTCAGACACATATTTGTAATATTTCATCACATAATAAACCACCAACAAATCAGTGGAATTCTGAGAAAAGTGAGGACTGTGGGGGCRTTGGTTTTTGTTTTGTTTTGGGGTTGTTTGTTTAGTTGGGGAGGAGGAGATATATGTGGGGTTTTTTCTTCCTAAGAAACATGTCGCATTGGAATGGAATAMAAAATTAGTTTATTCCTTTAATTCCTTGCCACAACTTGACAGTGGCATAGTAAGCTTCTCCTTTTCTTTCTCTGTTTGTTTTAGATGGAAGAAATTACTTTTCAGAACACAAAGTAAGTTCATGTCTTTCATACTCTCCTTTCTCTCCAATGTAGCGTCCATGATGCATGTTTGTTMCATGAGTCTTCTTTTATTGAGAACAATTTTACTTAGCAATTAATAGTAATAAGGTTACCAGTCTTTTCCAAGAACAACTTCTCTCTCTCTCCCCTACATTTTATTTTACAGTATTTGAGTGCAGCATGACAAGACTCCTTACTTTCTACAGTTCYATTGAACGCTGTCGATTCCTCATCAACTCCAAAATCGTATTTGCACCATTTTTGTGGAACATACAGAGTGGTTAYTCACATAAAAAAGTTCAGCTTTCTTAACAAGAAGTCCAAGTACCCTRCAATCTAGCCTGTAGTTAAGCTGCAGATTTAAGCTCTCTGGGCTTTCAAATACTCAAAAATATGAAAGATGTCCCATTTTACCAGCTTGTTCTACAGAAGCAATCCCTCAACAGTGGGACATTAACCTCTTCAGATGATAATTGATGTGTGTTCGCATTAACAAGGATGAAAAATAGTATCTATAAAACAAGAAATTTTTCTATTCTTACATATCTTACCTTACTAAACAGAAATAATGTATTTGAAAGGCAAAGTAATGTTGCTGAACTCTAGTCTAAATATTGGCATACCATACAACCCCAACTGTTTTTAATCCCACTTAGACTTTCTACAATTTTATTCTCAAATATCTTAAAGGTTTTACTRAAGCAAAGTTTAAGCGGGTTGTTAAAGAAGGGTGAAACAAAAGCCTTCTTTTTACCTTGAAATGTAAACTAATAATTAAATCTGAGTGAGTAAGGACAGACAGAAACAGCCAACCTGTGCCACCACAGAGCAGTCATGTTGTAATTCACTTGTTCATTTTTTGTTTTCTGAGGGCCAATTTTAACCACGCTGAAATCACCTCAACTCAGTTTCTCTATGGCTGCTTTTGAGTTATACAAATACAGGGATAGAAAACCAAAGTAATTTATATGGGCTTCAGAAGAACTTCATCAAATATATTTTCTTGAATTTTGCTTGTGGTGTTGTCATCTTGGCCTCTCTTTGTTTCGCCGGTTGAGTCACTTTATGTGTAGTCTCAATTTTTAATTCATAAYGTGGTGAAAACTTTGATCACCACCYCCACATAAATACTGTTTTACATAATTTATTTTTTATTTATGTCTTACATAAATAATTTAGCATTTTTTTTCTGAATGAAAATAAGAATATAATGAATGATTTTTAAAAATTGTTGATAATAGCAATATTCAGTTGTTATATGAGGTCATTCTGTGTCTTCAATTRAAAGATTTTTCTTCTACAGAAAGATTTTAGGATTCTATGATAAACACATTTATAAAGACTTTCTCTCAAAAGTAATGAGCTGAATTTTTCTTGGTTTTTTTGCCCTATMAATAATGGATTGCTTTTATTGTGAATCTACACTTAATAAGATAATTCAAATTTGGAAGGAAAAAGTGTTAGAGTATAAGCTTGTACCTTGCAGAATGCAAGTCTAGTAAGGGAGAGGTGTTTGCTTTCTGATCGTTTAGTATAATAATAGACCTTTCAGAATAGTGTTCCTTGCAAATAATATAGTATTCAGTTAGTTGTGGAAAGTTAGACAAATTATGTGAAACAAAAAGTACACAGATTAGCATCAATGGTCAGCACCCATAATTATTGCCTCACCATCTGTGATAGACAAGGTGTATCTATATGACATTGTGTAAGGAAAGGATAGGAAATCATAACAAATTGTTACCTCCTTTCTCTTGAAGGTTACCCATTTTAATTTATGCTTTAATCAAATATGGTTCAATAAGTTCTTCAAGCTTGGATGGTCTCTAGCCACTGGCATTCCAAATTCTGCAACAGATCTGACAGGGCTCGTTAATTAGAGATTACTGAGTTTTAGCCAGAGTTTGAACTCCTAATATCCTACACGTTTTCCAATGATCTTCCTTGGGACCTGAGTTTAGAAAACCAGCCAGTTCGTAAAAATTATTTAGCTGCTCCTTAATTTTTGTCTCTATACTAATAGCTCAGGAGTATAGGCCTTCTAGTCACTATCCCATATAAATCCCAGAAAATCACCTGAAACAGGAGCTAGTTCTCAGGTATCTAAAGAATGTGAACGTGAAGATGTATCTTTTCCTTACATTTTTAGCCTCAAGTTTGCTAAATAAATATATGTATAAAGGTTTTGTTGCCTCTATTTATAAAGAGAGGTTGATGAATAGCTGTACAACCATATTAGTAATGAGGCGGAAAAAGAGGCTGATAGGTGTGACTACCAACTTACTTCAGACTATGAGACTAGAATTGAATCTGGCAAAACATCTCTGGCAGATGTTTGATATCAGGGATTGGAAATGTAGCATGGTTTCCATGTCTGAACTCCTGGCACAAGACCACCTTTGGCTCTGGTCACCGTATCTCTCACCCATAAGTGGAGTAAAAGTCTCAAATAACTTGTGATTTGCTGTCAATCCAGAGGTACCTACACATGCTGCTGAGTGAGTACTTCTGCTTCTCACTGCAGTGCTCATGCTACAGATTCAGTGAGAATTTGTATGGCTCTATTTATGTGCATGAAAACCCCCCATGATATTCCTACATTTCAAGACAGAGAAAATATTTTTTGCAGCTCTCTGGAGCCTTGAAAGCCAGTGATTGCAGTTGGAAGCAGGGCTGCCACAAGATTATGTGCAGACAGTGTGTGGGAGAATGACTTCATGCAGCAATTGTCTTATTTCYATTAATAAAAAATATACCTACTGAGCAAGGAAACACATTTTCAGTAAAAAGAGTCCATGGCAAGTTTGTGGTGCAGAAAGCTGATTCCTTTCTACTCCCAGATAACTGATGTAACATACCTAAAATTGCTGCAAGAACTGTGTTTCAGAAGGGAAGAAAACTAGCTATAGAAAACTACCTAAAAAACCTATGTTAATTAGATATTACAGGAATCACAGCTTTTAACTTTCAGTCTGGGGTTATCTCATGATAATTAGATGAACTAGAAACAGGAACACTTGTGGCATAAATTGTCAAGGAACACATGAGGATATTTCCCCTTGGAGTTAATCTCAGTGGGGGTGAGCAAAATATTCCTTCTAGTCTGTGTCTGTATTACAGCTCCTGGTAGCCAGAGTTTCTGTTAGTGCCTCTGTTTCTATGACACTCTTGTACTTCCACTTTCACTACTCCCTCCGGCCCACCCAGCACTAGCAAGCCTGTTGCTTCTTGAGCTACTATTGGTAATTCTCTATATAATTTTCTYTTCCAGTCTGTAAGAAAGAAAGCTCTGCACTCACTTGAGTCTACCTGTGAAGACACAAGACAGTAGGTCTAACGCTATAGTTAAATGTTGTAATGAAAGGGCAGTGCACAGCCAAAGAAGTTGTCTATAACTTTTAGGTTTTATAATCAAAAAARCAGTGAGCTTTGCATTTCTTAGAGCAGTCCTCAGCATATCAGTGGTGTTTTTCACACATCCAGAGCTCCCTTCACTACAGTTTACCACTGTATGCAGTCTTATAAAGTACCATATTTTATTGATTCTTGAGGGGTTTGCYGTACACTCCCTTGGAATAAAAGGAAGTATTGCAGTAATTGATGGCAGATGATTACATCTAGAAAAAATACATGCTCAAGGTGATTATGGCAACAACATATCTTGGCACACTTGCACACTGAAATTTTATCCTTCATATGACCTGGAACACATAAGGACAAATATTCTATAAATCCACTGTGCATATCATCTATATTGATATATTTATTCCATGGCTTTTTAAATACTATCTGCCTGGCTAGGTTGTGTAAATTAAAGAGTAGTATTCAGGAAAGTCTGCATGTTGATCTGGACAAATAATTACAAATCTTCACATATTTAWTCTTAATGTGAACTATATAGCATTACATTTTAGGTAGTAAATAAGCAAAAAAGTAGTTTTCATATTATGATGTAATTTTGTGCCCAGTACCATGATTCAGTGTTCTGAAAATAAGGGATGCAAATTAGTGTCTCACATTGCAGCCTGAGAAAAAAGAAAAATTTTCTGTAGAAACAGAACTCTGGAATGTCACTGTATATTACACTGATTAATAATGTGAAAAAACCTCAACAGTAACATGACCTGCAGGTCAAAAACTGAAGACAAAGCAAATCTTCAAAATCACATTGAAATATTACTACTACTACTACTATTACTACTACTACTACTAGTAGTAGTTATTTTTAGTCATAGCGAATAACACAGGATTGGGGAAAAGAAAGAAAGGATAAAACACAGCATATTTTTTGCATTTTGTGCTATTTTGTATATTGAAAATAGAATCACAGCTACAGAAAGTATCTACCAAGAAAAGCCCTATTGGACCATGAGAATGTTTTTCTTTCTAAATTCAGTATGGAAATATGTTACTTAGTTGATGCATATTTTTATTTGTTCTCAAGGTATGCTCTTTTTTAGGCACATTTTTACCTAGCCTTGGAGAGTTCTTGTTATTTCTAGTTATAAGTAGTCTCTGCCCGTGTTCCGCAAACAAGATACATATAAAAATGATTGTGTAATTTATTATGTTTTCCAACTGAATAGTTGAATGAAAAATGGCTGAATGTCAATCCTGAGAAGTTTTATTGTATCTAGCTCTAGTTTYTCTTATTGTAAAAATAAAATTGGCAGCTAGATACATCCTGTTGCAGCTAAAATCAGCTTTTCTCATTCAGAAGGGCTACTGAAAAAATAAGCCTTTCCACAACATTACAGAAATAGTATTACTCACTTGTCTTTATGAAATAGGAAATGTGCAGCTTTACTGGTGTGTTTTCCAAGCCCTTATAGCTGCAGGTAGACTAAACAGCACTATAGCTTTTGAACTCACCTGTTTTCCTTAGATATTTTCTAGTTGTTTTGATCTCTTATGGATAGTCAAAGGTTTCTTGTYTGAAATTAGGAGTTTACATTTTGGTGCTGGAGAGTTTTATGTCATTCGAGGGATGTAGGGCCATGTACACTCTCCTCTACTTGACAGAATGGTGTAAAAATCATTGAGTTTTCAGCTCTCAAATATTAGGATTTATTTTCCAGAAATATCTAAGAAAGGCTGTATTTGCATACAAAAGCAAATGTAAAATGCATGAGGAATTTAAATGCCTTAATACATCTTTCATAATGAAAATTAATATAATTTTCAAGATTGAGGTGGCGCAAAACTTAATTTAGTTTATGGCCAATCAAAATCAGAGTAGGATAATAAGAAATAAGAATTAATCCTAACTCTCCTGCTCCCCACCTCTCTCTTCTTCCTGGGCTCAACTTCACTAACAATTTCTCTACCTCCTCCTCTGATCCAATGGCACAGGTGGATGGGGAAGGGAAGTGTGGTCATTTCATAAATCTGTGTCTCTGGCATTTCTTCCTCCTCATGATCTTCCCCTGTTCTAGTGTGAGGTTCCACCCACAAGACACCATTCTTCATTAACTTCTCCAAAGTAAATCCTTCCAATAACCCACATTTCTTCATGAACTTTCTGCATGGGTCCTTTCYGTGGCGTATGGTCTTTGAGGAACTAATGGCTCCTGTGGATATCTGATCCATCATGGAATTCAGTGGGCTGCAGTGGCACAGCCTGCCTCACCATGGTCTTCATCTCAGGCTGCAAAGGAATCTCAGCTCCAGATCTGGAGCACCTCCTTCCCGCTTCTGCACTGACCTTGATGTCTGCAGAGCTCTTGGTCTCTCACACATTCTCACTCCTTCCTTCCAGCCRCTGCTACTCAATGGTTTCAAACTATCATTAAATGTCTTTTTGCAGAGGCATGACAGTTGCTGCTGATGGACTTGCCCTGGCCAGAAGCAGGTCCATTCTGTAGCTGGCTAGAACTCTCTGTGTTACACATGGGGGCAACTATGGCATCTTCTCACATAATACATCCCTGCAGCATCCCACTACTAAAGCTTTGCCACACAAACGCAATGCAAGCTGTTAGTATGTTTTCAGAATGCACATCAAAGCATTCTCTGTGATTATTTTCATAGTTCCCAGAGTAAGAGCACCAAGGTGATTTTGTATCCTGAGGCATGGAACTAGYGAAGTATTTTTCATTCTGTATGCTYTTCAAAGAAGATGATTATGCATAAGGCAAAGGGCTCAGCACAGTGGTATGTTGTTTCTGAAAACTCTCTTCCTGTGTGATTTCTTAGATACCACTTCTTACAGTGAACATTGGAAATGATGAAATATATGAATACAAGGAAAGATCTTAGACATGAGTCTACGATCTAGTCCAATTATTACTCTTCTGAAGTACATTTTTGCAAAAGGCCACTCTTGGAAATAGGCTTTTCAAATGTGAAGTTGAATTTCTCTCTTTCTGCTGTAATAAATTCTAATGTTAGTCTTGCATTTATGGTGCTTATGTATACTGAGTGATCAATACACTAGATATTGCAGAGATAATCTTAATGGGAAAGGTAAGAGGAAACTAACAAAATGTTTACATATGTCTCCACATTTTGACAACTTAGTGTAGTGGGAAACTACTAGTAGTCAGACTGATCATATTAAAACTATCTGTGGGTTGTTTTCCTTTCCCTAAGGAAACAGAAAAGCAGCAGCCTTCATCCTGAATATGATTTATGATTGCTGCAATGCAAAAGAGTAAGTGGAAAGCTGTTACCACCTCCCTGCCCCCAGTCTTCTTGAGGAGGATTGTAACTGACAACATTTGGAGCCAGAAGGACACTGAATGGATGACATAGAAAAAAACCAGATATTAAAAAATTATGCTCAAGAATTAGTTCCACTATTAATGAGGTATTAGCTAGAAAATTTTGACTATTCAACTGTTAAAAGATAAATTGCACTGACAATGGATTTCTAACTGCATGTGTGCTATATTTTCTTTCACCCATACCTTGACAGTGTTTATYGACCCCCTTTCCAGTTGAAATTCTAGATTTTTCATTTGTCCTGACCTTAATTTAAGGCAGCCACTTGGACAAGTCAGCCCTTCCATTGGTTAAAAAGAAATCCTCCAGAGCAAAAATTTAACTGTCCTTAGTTTCTTTTGCCTCATTCTCTTCAGACCCACTCATATTATAGCTCAGGATTTTTTTTTCTTTAAAATTTAACCCTGGGTCTAGGCTGAGACAAAGGGCAAAGGACTAAAAAATGCCAGAAGAAATTAAATGCTCCTCATAGAAGMGCTTTACCAGCATTCCAAAATTTTATTTGGAAGATAGGTGTATGTGCAACAGGGGTGATACTCCAGCTTTCACCCAAGGAACTCTCTAAGTTGAACAGAATCCCTACATCTGGTGTTATATTCATCTTAAGTGAAATGTTAATTTGAAAGATTCAAGACTGTTGAGAYTTACATCCATACATTTTTACACTTGCCACTATATTCTGGTGAATTTCTGCTTTCTCCCGAAAAATACGGCTCCAGCACTTCCTTTTAGCTTTATGTTTTCCAGTTACAGAAAGAGTTACCACAGCAAGAATTCTTGMTACACAGGTATACTGCAGCTACTACTCTTCTTTATTAAAAAAAAATTTATTCAAGATAGGTTGGAAGATATTCTGCAGAATTGGCTGCAAACCCTTCTGCAGTTATAAGACAAACTGACAAGAGAAAAAAATAACTGTATAACAGGTGCAAACATTTAACTTTCTGAAATMTTTTCAAAACTAAACTTTTTGAAAAAGAGGGTTTCATGGTCCAAATCCTGCATTAAAAAGAGGGAAAGAAAAATGCAAGCTGGGCACAGGATCTTTAATTTTCATGTGATTGCAGTTGCTGGAAGCCTTATAACCCAGGAGATAGAGCATTAAAGAAATAATCTGTCAGTCAGATTTGCATGTACAGGGGAAGAGATGCATCACTGGGGAAGGCAGATGAGTCAAATTGCTGGTCAAACTGCTGAACATTTATTCTTTTGAAGGGATTAATCTGATTCTTAACAGGTAGGTCCTTCTTTCTGAGGGGCAGTCTATGCCACTTTCRATTAAGGTGTTTATTAGRAATCAGTTTGAACRAGGAATAAAAATTTTCACCATTCARTTTTTACTTTTGTKTTGAGGCAGTTATCCTGCAACTTTTTTTAAAAGTAAAATGGCAGAGAAGAAGAATCAAAGRAGAGTAATTGAGAAGAAGATATTACTTCTTCAAAAGGGTAATTTAACAAAGATATGCCAGTGTCATCTGTCAGGGCAACTTTYCCTGTCCTTCTGTCACACTGACTCCCTCATCACATCTGGCTTTTGTTCTTCACTTAATTTTCCTCAGAAACCTAATATTTCCCTTATCAGCTGCACTGATTTGTGTGCTACATCACAGAAAAGAGCACGAATGTGGTTGGGACAAAGTTTCTGCTGGTGTAGTTCCCTGATGTCTTGCTTTGGGGGCAAGACCCTGCGAAGAAGCAGTTGAGCCTCTGTGACTGTCACATTGCACAGAAGCTTCTCTAATTTATTTWAATTTTTATAAGCCAACTGGAATCACAAGAGACAAGCCACCAGTTTATTCTGCAAAGGTCTAAGAACACTTGGTGATGTAGCATGAGGACAGAAGGAAGACAAAGGTGATAATATCATGACATTATCAGAAATTTGACAAATGCRATTGTGGGTTTGTGTAAGAGAGGAGCTGTCTCTAGGGCATCATAGGAGAAGATATGCTGCACAATGACCAAAAGTGCATGATAAATGCAGAGTCAGCAATGTTGAAGAAAAAGTTGATTTGGAAAKTATACCTGAGCTGTTTTCTGCATCTTGGAATGCAAGTGGAATTCAGGGAGATACCATAAATCTAAGGCAAAAAGCAAGGAATACCACATAGCAGACTAAAGGCTTCCTTGTTTGAAGCTTCTGGAATACTTTTAATAACTCTGGTACTTCAAAGCAGAGAATTTGGTGGATGTTTGAAGCAGATGAAGAAGGGCACAGYTTTTTGCAAGGTTAATTGCTTTTGTGGCTCACTGAGGAAGTGAGATGTGATTCTTGCTCTAAGAGATATTTAAAAAATAATTGACTAAGTTAAAGCCAAGACTTTCGTTTGCAGTGAGGAAGTTTCCTGTCTGCATTCCAYAGCAGCAAAAAGGAACAGTGATTTCATTTTGAGTTATTGCAGGGAAATACTTTAAAAAAATTCTTTTGTTACAACTGAACTAAARTTGCRAAGTTATTATTTTTGTTATATGAGTAACAGAAAGTAATTAGATTACAGGCATTTTAATTAATCTGACTTTGTGTTTTTAAAGCCTGGAAGCAATCTGTTTTTATTTAATTAATCCAATTATAGTTACAGAAAGTAAAGGGTAATGATAATGCTTGAAGCCATGCACCAAACCTCCAGGAGAGGGTTGGATTCAGGGCCCGGACATCAGTTTAAGGAAAAGATGCAGAATTAATCCTATAAAGATATAAATAAAAGGGCATAAAAGTGTTTAAGACAAATGAAATAATTTTTGTTAATACTGAGCATCTCCTTTTACAGTGGGTCCAAGGGACAGTCTTGGATGCTGGACAGTCTTTGTACAGGTAGTGGATAACAGTTGATAGGCACTTCTGAT
>CADDXX010000031.1:1867686-1879876 GCA_902810485.1 Alauda arvensis
CTGGATCATAGAAATAATCAAAAATTGGCTTACAGTGCTGGGACATACCAGTAAATCTAGTAGAGATTTTTGCAGAAATAAAAAAGCAAAAAATAATTTWAAAACACTTGCTGAACAGTTTCCTTGGATTTGGACCTGTAATTTAAGAATTATTTCAGTCAAAACCTTGACTTGAAAAGGCTGTGTCAARTTAATTAGGGTCAATAAACTATTGATGAAATACATATGCTTGTTTTATTCCCCTTTTCAATTAATTGGTAGCTAATCAGAAAACGATCTTCATCTGTGAGAAGAGTAAATAAAAAGCCATCGAAATATTCATCTGGATAAAAGTGAGAACTTTGTCTTTCAAAGTCTGTGATTTGTTAGTACCTTATAATTTGGATTTTTTTTGCTGTGAAAAATTCTTGGTCCTTTTACTATTTACTCAYTTCATTACTGGAAGTGAATTTTAGTTGAGGTTTTTGGAGCATAGAAATAGACATCTGCTCTTSTTGGGATCAGCATCATTCTTCAAAGTAATTCCCTTCAGCAAATAGTGATATTTAAATGTTTAAGTTGAATGTTCAACAGCCACAAACAAGTTTCCAGTCAATTAACAGCCTAAAAKGAAATACAGATTTTCTTCAGTGTTTAAATGGACAATCAAACTAATATTGTATGCATTAAGAAACTCTTTTGTGTTACAGTGGTTAAGGCGCTGGTCCACATCATATTTAAATAATGGCTTTTAACAGTGAAAGGATGGTAAAGTCAGATTATTTCTGTTTATGTGGTACAGTATTTTTTAAAGAAAATGTATTCCTTCAGCTTCATGGAAAAGGCCATTGAGATTAAACCACAGATGATGGGCATAACAGAAACAAAAATATCAAGGCAGTGGTGTACAAATCAATTTGAACAAACTTTATAGCTCTTAGAGRGGATGACAGAAATAATTGTTCTGCAACAAAATAATGTATCATAAAAGATATATAAACCCCCARACATAATTTAATTTACCTATTTGTTGAGATATTTGCTTCCTGTAGAATATAGAAGATAGACTGCTGAAAGAATAATTTGGGAGATAAAAATTATTCTTCTGTTATATTTTCAGATTTGAACTCTTATTTCCTCAGACACAAAGAAAAAAATGTTTTTTCAGCAGCACACTGACTTGCTGAATGGATAGAATAATTAAAAATAGAGCTATAGAAATTATTCTTCTCTTCAATTTTAATTGCAAAACATTATCTACTGATCTTTTCTATGATGCCACACAGGTAAAAWATTAATAATAATTTAAAAATTCATCKATATTCTCAGGTAAACCACACCCATACCTGATCAATAATCATTTAATTGTTTGATCAATCAATTAGATTGATAGCTAAAATGAAACCTAACTAGGAAAGCAGTATGCAAACCTTGAGCAGCCCAAGAACCAATTGTAAGAAACATACAAATCATTTTAGTACGTGTTCAAGTATGCATTAATAATTTCTGGATGTCAATTTTACTCATAATAGTAACTTTTTAATGTATGTCAATTTTACTCATAATAGTAATTTTTTAATGTTCTTTTGATGCTGAAATGTGGATTTTGTTGCGGGATTTGGTAGGTTTTGCTGGGTTTTGGGTTCCTTTGGTTTTTCCTTGTAGCTTTTTTTTGTTATGGTTGGTGYTGCATGAGGAAGCTGTAGTAGTCAGTAGTCAGGTTAAACTGAAATTTATTTCCACTATGCTAAGACACTTCTTTTTGAGAGATATTGTCTATATCTGTATAAAAATGCTTTTATGTTGTTAAACACATGTTGGAATCCAGTAATTTCTGCTGTCACCTTATATACAGGGAGGGATACAAAACMAATCTTCTATTCACAAYTTCTTAAGTAGCCATAGACATAGTGGGCATCCTCAGGTTCAGGAATCCTGAGAAACACTCAGGGAATTAAAAGACTGGGCTCTAAATGTGGACAGAGTCAACTCCTCTCAAAGRAAAATGAAGCATTACTTTGCTGTTTCTTCAGGTATCTACATGTAAGTTCTATACTACTTTTTATCTTGCTGAGGTTTTTCCTGCCTGGTTAGGCTAGAGTTATTTCTGAAAGAAAAAAAGTGTGTGAATATGTTATAGTTATCAWATTGTTGAAGCAAAGCAGTTACTTAATATAACCTTGCAGAASAGTAGTATTCATGAACATATTATAAAAACTCCCAAGCAACAATTTMTTAATCATATTATGATGTCATAGTTAGAAAATATATCAAAAAGATAAAGATAGTTTAATRTAGTAACCAGAATAAGAAGTTTAATTCCATGACACAATTTAGACAAAAAATATWTTAATCCTTTTGTTAGGATTTTATACTGTAAAATGTGTAACATAGAAAATTTCCTTAGAAAATAGTAACAAAATATTTTCCTTATTAGCAAGCGTCCCAGACATAGCAATGTAACAACATAACAACATAGCAAAAGTCATTTTTTTACTTTCCTTGTTAACTAAAAAGAAGGTCGCCTTAACCTTTCTTGATAATAGGATAACTACAATAGACCTCAGTACAACTCACTTGCCCTGACTCAGAAAATGCAATTATGGAATTGCACAAGCTTGGCTGGCACAGGGGAACAGGAATTTTTGGGCATTAGAATAGATGAGATGAATCTTTAGGCTGTGAGAAAACAGCTGTATTTGTTATAACAAACTTGTGTGTGTGTGAGTAGTGCTAAGAGCTGGACTGGGAGACACCTGAGAATAACGAGAGAACAACCATTCTGTTTTGCCATTATTGTGTGTTACATTCATATTTGAAACAAGACCCTGTTATATTCAAAAGTGGAAGAAAAAAAGAYCCACAAAGAAAATTTTGGGAAAGTAATATTTTTAAAATACTGTCTTAAATGCTTTCAATAGATATCATCAGAATTGGTATCTATAAAGTGCTGACACCCTTTTTTTTATTTTGGTTTTCAATTAAAAAAAAACCAAACTAAGCATTACTTGTGCACTGATTTCCAGAAGATGTAACTATCAAACATTTTTTAAAAACAAAATTGCGCAATTCTATAACCAAAAGGTTTCTATAGAATACAYAGGATTTCCCAAAAGCTCATCCATCATATTCACCGGCAAAACTGAGTCAATTAAAGCTTAATTGAACATCTAGTTTTTGCTGAGCATGAATCTCAGGACTGTTGAGAAGAAAAATTGTGGCAATTACAGAACTCTAAAAATTAAAAATTAACATTGACTTCTTCCTTCTTCTCATTTTCCTCTTYTCTGTAAATACCAGAAATGCTTATTTTTCTTAATTTTGTGAACACTTTGATACAAAAATTTGAAATGTTGTACTGTGTGAGTTGTRTAAGACTGGTGTGCAGTTTCCAAGTAGATGAATTATGTTTAACATGTCTCAGTAATTGCAGCTTTAATAAGCCTCAGTAGCTGCATCTACAAAGAAAYAATAGAACAAAAGTAACTTGAGATAATATATCAAATGAACACAGACATAATGGAATGCTGAACTAAATAATCAAGGACACTTGGCAGAATAACCAAGGTAAGGCCAGAATACAAGGAACAAACAAGGACAACACATTGGTTTAGGTAAAGGATAATTCCAGCAGGGTGTGATCGAAACCACCTGCCCAAGAAACCCACCAAATCATAAAAAGAAGAAACTGACCATGTGGACTAATTATTGTAAAGAATAATTTACCAATAGAACATAGAATACTAATTTATGATAGAACTGTGTAAGTTACAGCCAATGCACATTAATGCCTTTGTTTGCTAAAATATAAATAGTGAAGTTCAGATAATCACCGTGCTAGCTTTGTGGATTTGTCAACTAGAAATATTTTCTGCACAGAACTCTAAATGAACCAAATGCCTTGACTCTCTCTGCAGATTGTTTTCTTGCAYGTTGAGTGAAAGGATCTATTTTAGGGCAAAAAGAACATGGCAGTTTTGTGTGTTCTCAGGCAATGAGTTTTGAAGAAAGGCCAATAAACTATTTCAGTGTCAGAATTACTTTATATACAGAAMAATTATTATTTTAGGACTGGGAAATCTTCACATATTAACTTCAAAACAAGAAACTTAAAACTGATGAAGTGTCAAATGAAGACTGACCAAAGAAAATTCTTAATTTGAAGCTCAGTAAGTAATATTGGTGCAATTGCTTGCAACGTAGTTATTTGCTAAATTATTTTTATCTTCCATGCTGATATCTTTACAGTCCACAGAAGCAAAATGAGAGCAACTGGGAAACTGCTGCTTGACTAGAATCACTTTGGATGTTGTTCTGTAAGGGGGCTTTGTACCTTCAGCTGCTGTGGYGCCTCAAGGGAAGAGAGGGTGCTTAGTACTGTAGTAATTATTTATTTTTCATGCTGTTAATAGAACCTACAAAACCTGGTGTGAAGCAAAAGRGAAGACTGGGAGGAAAATGGTGCACTAGTTATCAACTAAATCTTTTATACTGCAGCATTAGATAATGTGTGCACACTTCTGGAATACATAGTAATTTTCTCAACAGGAAAAAAGGTTGCTGAAGTAAAAACATGATCAACCACTGCAGGGAAACCAAAGCTTCTGACCTTGTATTTCTTTGCATTGTTTTTCTCCTTTGTTATTGTGTTCTCTCTTTTCAATGACTTAGCTGGAATTAGACTTAACTCTTGTTGCTCTCTTAACCTCCACCAAACCTAAACAGCCCAATTCTGTCCTGAGAAAATCAGATCTGGTTTCTCATAGCTTTTGAATATGGGGTTGAACACAGTCACCACTACCAGCACACCAAAGTCCATTGAGTCATGAGAATGACTTTGCTAAAGTTTGTCTCCTGATAAAGCCCAACTGCCTTTAGCTTTGGAGAGGAAGTGGAGGGAGTCAGGAAGAGAGGGGAGAAAGGAAAGAAGAGAAAGAGGAGCCAAGGAGACTAACACCTTAAGCAAAAAGAAGAAAAAGTTTATTTTTGCTCTAGTTGCCTATTCTTACAAACCTTTCCTTCATTTTCTTATCTCTGTCATTTTTTCAAGCATTATAGGATCGTTTCCTCTCCTTTCCCCACTTCCTACTTCAGAAAGAGTGCAGTTCCCACAGGTTCTATGCAAGAGCATGTTGGTTTTCCCTCTTTCCCAGTAGACCACCATGATAATTTACATAAACAAAAGGACAATTTTTTTGTGAAAATGCAGAAACCTATCTGCAGAATGTTTTTTTCCAGATCTAGATAGAYGAAGGCAGAAATATGTCAGCATCACAAAGCTGCTCATTAAAACAGGATACATAGCTAACAAAAGTACATGACAAAAAGATACATTAAACTCACCATTAAGTGTGCTTAAGTTTGGGGATGTTAATATAAGAGCTATTTGAAACTTTGAAATTAATGAGGGATTTTTTAAAAATGTAGATTATAATACGTATACACATAAAGGCTTATCCTTCACTGAAAAAARCAAACAACTCCTAAAAGAAGTAGAGACCTACAAAACAAGGAAATTTGAAAACTTTTGTGCATACACAGGTGAGCTTCGGTAGGGTTGCTTATAAAAAACCCAGTATAAAATCTGTATAAAATCTTATTCTAACCAGCTTRCATCATCTCTATCATTTCTGGGTATGTTTGTAGTGTCTAAAAGAAATGCTCATCCGCCAGCAGCAAAATCAGTAAAAACATCACATTAACCTCCCTAATAGTTAGAGGTACTGCAGTGTAGCTAATAACATCTGAATAACAAAAGTCTTCCCAAAGTCAGTGATGSAAAACTCTTATTTAAATTTTTTCAAAATAAAGCATCAATTTTCTACTGTTTTATGGCCTAGTTACTGAGGAATGTACGCTAGCACCTTAACCTACAGGCACATTAGTATGCTAACAAGTCCAGTAATAACTGTTCCGAAAATTATCTTCTCATTCCTACCTAAAGTTGTCAGATTTTATAAGCTGCTTGGCAGATTATTCTCATGAATAACACTTTCTTCTCAAGTATTGTTACTTTCTTCAAGAAATGGGCAGTTTTGGATTTTATTTTTTGTGTGTGTGTGTGAATTGTTGGTTAACTTGTATTTAAAACTTGAAATTCCTTAATCACAGTTTCCAGAATGTTAGTTTTAGATGAAAACCTCTTTCCTTTCAAGTAAACTATTCACTAGATAATTTTTCTTCAATAAATGCAGGAGAAAGAAGTAATTTGAAAGGGATTGTATAAAAAACTATATAACTATCTATAAAATTCAAGAATTGGTTCCTTTTTATTTGAATTGAACTCAGAAATCTGTAACTAAACAGATTTTAAAAACCGTAGTATTTTTCAGTATGTTTGCAACTCTAAATTACTGATTATCCATGAAAATACTTTAATATAACTTTTTCTCCTAATTTTCATTCTAAGAKGGAGCAAGCTGAGAATCTAGATAGAACAATTTTCAGCAAATCTGGATGGGTCTTTATTTAATGWCTTTTGTCATCAACTGAAAAAATGATTTMTTTATTAAAAATAAAATTACTTTGAAATTGAAAGACAATGGATTACAAYGTATTGTTTAAATTATGTTGGTTTTCAGCAGTGAAATATAAGACACTCCAAAGAGTATAATTTCATAGATTTTTAATAGAAATTATTTGGATGAATATTTTTAACATTCAACATCATTTTTTYGGGGCAGATTTTGACTGAGAAATCACAAATTGTCAGGGCAGCAATGGACTATTTGCTTTAGAATCATCAAAATTTAGCCTTTTTTATTAATATTTCAGCATGAATGCTAATATTAAGTATAGGTAGTTATATGGAAATCTGAAGAAACTATTGTGATTTTTAAAAATTTTTCATCCAAATTCRAAGCAATCCATATGTAATCTGGCTTGTTGCTAGGGATTTTCTGTTCATGTTTGGAGAACACCATATCACAGCTAATATCATGTAACAGGTTAAATATAGATAATAAGTTACAGAGAGTTAGAATATACTGCCCCGGATGTAGAAAAAAAATCTCCTGGAAAATGTGTTTGAAGCATTACAGTAATTTAATGAAGTAATTGACAGCACCTGCAATCTACATGTCTGAGTGGTTCTCATTTAGTATAACACARAACACATCCTGCAAGAATTGCTGAAGCTTATGTCCCTCATGGCATCCTGTGTCACTTTATATTTAGTAGATTTCTGATTCTGTTCTTCTACTGCTCCCCAAAAAATAAAGCAGTGGAACTGCAGCCTTAAATGAAATGTGCTATCCAGTAGACGAAGTGCTAAATTTAGAGTTTTGCCTRAGATCAACTGAGATGGTAGGATAAGAAAAATCCATGCAGCTAAAGAGAAATAATTCCTTGTCCCTGAGGATAAACACCACTTCTGTGGTAATGTGACAGGCATGGAGGTTGTTGAAGCTTCAGACAAAAAGAAGCACAGAGCATTCTGGCAGATGCTTCATTACTTAGGAGGAGAGAATGGTGAGTCAATAAAATCCCTTCTCCCATATGAGAGTGGGCACAAAGCTCAGGACTTCTGCTGTGTCCTCGCAGCTCCTCCTAAACAGTCACTCTGCCAGACCCTTTTCAAATCTCATCAGATCAACACACTCCACACTAAGGCAGGTATTTTAAAGAGTATTTTACTCCTATAAATAATGACAGCAGACAAAATTAGCAATCTGGATTCTGTAGGACTAGTACATCAGAGGCCYAGGAAAGGACAAAACAGATGGCTCAGAAAAATATATACAGGGGGAGAGGAAAAGATGAAAGAACTAAAATAGGAACATGACACAGTTGAGGTACTAGATTTCAGTAAGAATGATAGAATTGAGGAATAGTATCATAAAATGAATAAGCAAGGAAAGGAAACTTTAGAGCTGACATCCTTCATGAACAGTAAATAA
This sequence comes from Alauda arvensis, assembly GCA_902810485.1. Classification (NCBI taxonomy): domain Eukaryota; kingdom Metazoa; phylum Chordata; class Aves; order Passeriformes; family Alaudidae; genus Alauda; species Alauda arvensis. The sequence goes on from CADDXX010000031.1 coordinate 1,875,564, forward strand.
GAAGGATAAGGCAAAAAGAGTAACATTAGGAAAAAGTAATTTAGCAAATCAGATAAATAACAGCATATTTTTGAGATAAGATCATYGTTTATATTTTACTTAGAATTAGATATTCTTCCTGAAAATTTAATTTTTTTAAATCAATGACAAACCAAAGATTTTCTGGGAAAGCAAACTAACAGAAATTTTTTCTGCACACCTCATACCTCATGTATATACACAGATATACACAGATATACACAGATAAGAAGACCTTCAGAGGTGAAAAAACCCAGGGGCTAAATGCCATTTCAAAAAAAAAAAATTAGATCTACACAGAGAAAATGGGCAGACATCAGGTCTTCTAATTGAGCTTCTTTTCAGCTTTTTTGTTGAAAAAAAGATTATATTAGATTTATAAAGGGGATGATGAAGCAAAGTCATTAGGATGCTCCAAATTTCAARTATCTATTTAGTGCAATTTAACCACAGAAGTAATCTGTAATAAGAATGCATATTTGTTGTCTGAGAGTAGTCCATCAAATCTTACTCCAAATTTTCTGAATTGGAATTAAAGTTTATTTATTTGACTGCTAGTAAATTACTTAGCAAAGTAGTACACCACAATTCCTTGTTACATTTGTATAGGTTTTGGTATTATTTTGCAAACAGGCAAGTGTTTATGATTTGGGGAAAAAATAAAGAACATTCTAAAATATTTCTGAARAACTTGAATATTTTCTTTCTGATTTCCTACTGATGGAAAGTCCTTATTTCTTTAGAAMTGTTTTGTGATAAATTTTATTCTTTAAATCAAGGACTGAGACATGTACTTTGCATTGGCATTGGTTTATAGGAAATAAATCCAAATTTGAACCTGAAATTCAAGCTTGGGGGAGAACAATACATTTTTAATGTCCTCTCTTTTTCCCTTTCAGCTTTAATAAATTAGAATGCATATGAATCAAAATAGTGGAARTAATCCTAAATGTTTGGGGTTTATGGCACGTCAGAGGTTTGCTCAATACAAATCAGAATAGTATCWAATGTTTATGTGGTTGCTACTCCASRTGCTTCAGATACCTTACTTCATTAGATTTAACAGAAAAGTAACCATCATACACAGGAAGCACTATGAAAGTAGAAGTTAACAGAATCACAGAATCTCATAATATTCTGAGGTAGAAGGCACCCACAAGGATCACTGAGTCCAGCTCTTAASTGAATGGCTTGTAGAGGGGTTAAGCCCACAATCTTGGTGTTATGAGCACCCTGCTTTAACCAACTGAGCTACCAGATATTGTGAAGAGGTACTCCTAATACCCTCTTAGATCAATGCTTAAAACATCTATTCTGAAGCATTCACAAGAGCTGCACCAAGCTACACTCACCCTGGAGTTAAGGATGAGATCACTTCTATAACTCCTGTGATTCACTGCAAGACTTACCCTTGTYACACTAGCAGGAGGGAAATCTTGTGGGTGCCATCATTATGGGATTAAAGCAAGGCATTTCTTAATGGTGTACATCAGTATTCAGGCAAACACTGGGATTTAGGGGAAGGGAAAAACCCTTTCTAAAACCCCATCCTTCCACACTACAGCCCCCCTTCTTCAAAATGAAACACCCGCATAGGCCTCATTTGAATAATGGAATATTTAAAATATCTGAAGCTATAGTGGCAAAAAGAACTACACAACACCTTTTTGTCTTCCAGCTACTGCTAATAAACAGAGGCTGGCTGAGAAGAAGAAATCTGAAAATAAACTCAGAAATCTACATGTTTTCAAAGAAAGAGTTTAGCTTGTGGTCAAATACCAAACCAATATCTTTGCTCTCAAAAGATGAGTTTGTAGTTATATCTTTCTGTATCAAGAACATCAAMATCTGTTAAAACCCTACAGGATGGAGGTGGGGATCCAGATAAACAGTATCACTCTTTTGTGTCCTTACAGCTCTCAAAATATGATAATTCTCTGTTGGAAATGAATTACTCAATAATTGGAGAAGTAAACTGCAAAGGAATTAAAAAGGATATACTTCTTGTTACTTGTGATACCATGTCTGAAAATTTACAACTGCAAAACAATAAATACAAAGATGTTTCTATGAGAGCAGCTCTACTCTTTTGACCTAGGCACCAGAAACTCACATCTTTTATACAGACTACTTAGGCAAAGGTAGTTTATCAGAAGACCTTCACGGAAGGAGAGCAAATCTGATGCCAGCCATTGTTTCTTCTTTGGATATTTCTTTTCCATAACTATTCTGCTTTACCAGCTAATCACATGCTTTTTCCCCTCTGGCTCCATCTCACTGAACTTGATGCATACCTTTTCATTATGAATGGCTTAGTGTCTAAAATCTCAAAGAACTAGTGAGCAGGGGAGATTCATAAGAACTGGGCATTCACCTGCAATAAGATTTAAATTTATATGTTTTTACCTAGATCAATCAAATAAATATTATTCCTGACTATATATCAATACTTAAAATTTTGGTCTATGGTGAATTTTTTGCTGCTTTTGAATATTAGTTTTCTCCTSTTTCTTTATTTCTGATTTTCTGCTCTGTTATTGACCGTAAATATAGTAAGTGATATTTTTCTTTTGATGGTAAGTTTTATTTCCCCCTCAAACCACGACATTGGGKTTTTTTGTCTCCAAACAACTGAACAGCTTATATTTCATTCTTGTAATTGTAGCTGGAGTAGAACACATTCTACCAGAAACTTTCATTTCTAAAAAATTATKAAAGACTGTAACCATTTCCAAGTAAAAACCAGTTAGCCTTTGAGAGATTTATAGAAAAGAATGCACACAACTCACTGCAGAAATGAAGAAAGTGGTGCTCAAATATCCTAGCAGATCAATTGTAGGAATGCAGCTTTAGACCAGGCAGATATTTTCTTTATAGGGAAAATATGTTTAGTTTTACCATAAGACTTAAAAGGAAAGAGCCCTGGAAAGTTCTCTACACCCTAAGCTGCCATTGGCTCAGGGCCAGGACAGGGACATGGATAGGTCTCTGTATCTGTCTGTCACAATGTAACTGTTCCTTATTGGGCAGTGGGACAAAGGGCACTGCCTCATCTATTAGGTACTTAAACCACTGCACCAAGCTTCTCAGTGCTTTTTCAGGGATGCTTACATGGTGCTATGCTATCAGCACCTGTGTACTGCTTATTCTTATTTACATTGTACTGTTTGTTATTTTCTCTTTTCATTAAATCTTTTCTGTTACATGACACTCCCGAGGAAGTCGTCTTGCTTTATTAAGCCATCTCTAGCTCAGAGAAACTTGATGTAATCTCTGCGTGGCTTATTCTACCCTGGCCACGTGTATTATTACATAAATCAATGTCTGCTATCCTGACATAATGTATTGGACATTGGACTGCACTATTCCTTACCACATTTGTTCTAAAAGTAAGTAAAAGGTCTTAAAAGAAAGTGAGACAACATAAGGACTCTTCCCCTGCTCCTTATCTTCCTTGTGCCCCATAATTTTAGCAACACCTGCACTGAAATAGATGGTGTTATTTATGCCCTTCACACTAGGCAGAAGAATGAGAACCAAGTACTTCCCCAAATGTGAAAGTAAAATCTCTGTTACTCCAAGAAGCAGGTTYAGAATCCAAAAGACGGTGGTAAAAGATATGCTTTTCCTACAAATATGAAGTTTTTCCTCTGAGTAAAAATATTGAYGTTGTTCATAACAGAATGTGCCACTAAAAAGTTACATTTAATCTTTAATTGCAGCTATAATCCATGAGGATGTGACAATTATTCTAAAATATTCCTGAAAAACAATTTTCAACTTTTTCCAAGTGGCYGATTTCTGCATTATTCAGTAAAATGGGAAGATTGTTAGTCCTTACTCTAAGGACACTATCAGTCTTTATATACAWTGAGTTGTAAAAGATACATATACACCAACTGAAGAACAAACATGATATTTATTTYAATATCACCTGAATAACTGTAGAGCTCAAGGATAAGTTTAGGCTTTGCTACAAACAGAAATGTCATCATCGACTGATTACTCTAGAGATTAGAAASGATGCCAAAACAAGAAAATTATCTTCAAAAATAAATTCAAAGAAAGGTCAGCCCAGTAAACCAGAATTCAGTTTAATGAYTGCTATACTTAGAAAAGCATCTGTTCTCCAATAGCACACATGGTAGAATGAAGAAAAGAAAATGTTTGCTTTTGCTTCGTGTTTTTAGTTATATAGGTGTGGTATATTTATTCTTTTCTTCCAGTCTAGATCTGTAAAGCATGTCTATTATTTTTGTTTCCAAGTTGAAATCTATAATCACAGAATCACAGAA
>CADDXX010000031.1:1881781-1899114 GCA_902810485.1 Alauda arvensis
TAGGCTATGCTGGGAGATGAAGGTTACCTTTCTTTATTTTACAGATGAAATAAGTTAGCCACCACACTCCAGAGGCAATACTATCTGCTTTGCAACAGATACTGGATTACTAGATCACCTGAAAATATCACTTCACTGTAAGAAGCATCACAATTCAGAAGCTTCTCAGGAAGTCTGCATGCCAAATAACATGAGATGGCCCTTGAGGCTGAGTGTCTGTGATAMCTGTTTACAAAAAATCTGTAGCTCTCAAAAAACAGCATGCAATTGACACTTTCACTAGACGYGTACATTTCTTGGTGGAAAAWTTTCATTCTGCTTTCTAAATGCTAAACCATCAAAGGTTGAATTTGGTGATTCAAAATCAGATCTTTAGCCTTTGTTTTAATTTGCAAAGAAAACACAGGAATGAACAAGCAAGGAAACGGCAAAATATATTGAGATAAAACGAAACAAAATTGTGAGYAAAAAAAMCCAGTTGATAAAACAAGCTGAAAAYGGRCACAACTGGTACTTTTCCCCATATCACATGATCATCATGGTCACACATGCTCAACCCACCATATGCCCTTTCAAACACCTWCATAACTCCAAACTATCACAGAATCATAGTCCCTGATTTCTGGCTTACCTCTTCTTCTGTGGGAGCTGCAATTACCCAGCAGTAAATGCTGACATTGTGTACTAACCACATTGTGTACTAACCACTGTAATGGGTACAAGGAAAGACTGTTGACACTCAGCACAGTGAGTGTCTCTTCTACATGACCTGTATTTCTCCTCTGGAAGAGCTTCAGCAGAGTGAGAAAGCATACAAGTTCTTTTTCACCCTATACAATCCTTCCTGGTTTGTCTAAATAGACAGAAGTAAGCTGTAAAGTAAAATATAAGCTCTTGAGCATTTCCTTAAATAAACATATTTATTGTTTGACTTGATACTGATGTAGGTCCCATTGTTAGAAATGGAATTTGTTCTCATTCTAGTTTAAAATAATCTGAAAATTATACTGTATGTAAAGAACATATGTAAAGAACTGTTTTGTTCACACTTTTTCTCTGAGAAAAGCAAAGAATCATACACAGATTTTGAACAGTAAAAATTATGTTTTTACTGTAAAAATTACTGATACTTAACATGAAATTAGGCAGACATGTATTTCTTTTGGAAAAAAACTGTGCTTGAGAGATTGGAGTAGTTTCTCTACTCCTTTAGTCTCTCTCCTACCCAAATCCAGKCTTCCACGAATGCATTATTAACATTTGTTAAATTAATTTCTACAGGTMTAGGATAAGTTTTTCTATTACACAAATTGAAATTATTGCTTTCAGAAGTACAATCTGTCTTCCCCAGAGGCTGTTTTCTTTGGGCAGTATTAGAAAAAGCTCCCCACCTTTATGAAGTATCTTTGAAAGATACTTCATGGATAACAATGAAGGGAAGTCTATTGCAGGAGTTTCAACAGTAGATTTCAAGAGTTCCCAAAAAGCTATATGTCATGAGTCAGCCTTTCTTGCCTTGTTCCAAACTGGCAATAATCTTTCATCTTTCTTTTYACCCTAATGCTTCTTACATATATGTATGAAATATTTCTTACAGAAAAATGTTCTATTATATTTGGAAATACTATTTTGCTTTCAGGAAACCCTGRATTTAGTCAGGCTTAGGTGATGACTTTTTCCTTGTTAGTCCAAATACTTTTGCAGCTTTGGATTAGCAGAGGGGATAGCAAAGAAATGAGATTATATTACATCTCTAGAGAAGGATAAATAGAAATATTTGTAAGGCTTTGCTTCATAGTGTAGCTTTGAGATACAAAAGACATACTTTTTAAAATAAATCACTAATTTAGGAGGTTSCTATGACAGTTCCATGTTTTCCCCATTAATGCCAAAAGAAACCTTCTGGTTTAAAACTGACTTAACAACTTATTTCAAGAGAAGGAAAATGTATAGTGTAAACTCCTCGTCATGGAAATTTCATGGAGTTTTTTAATGTTTTGAAAATTACTTGGAATAAGAAAATAATTTATTCTTTTTTAAAATGGAATTTATTTGTATTTTTTATTAAATATAGGCAACAAAGGAAATCAAATGCCAAAATGAAGAACTGCTATTTAGAAAATAAACAGTGCTAAGTGAAAAATACCTAAGAAGACTTGAAATTGCTATACTTTATCCTTTAAATGACATACTAGATATTTATTCTCTATGGGATTTTTGACACACACAGGAATTCAAACCTAATAAAAACCAGACACTTCTATAACATAGCTCACTGTATGGAACCAGCTCTGTGGAACTAAGTTACAGCTAGTTCAGGACATAAGCATTAAGTACAAWTTTTTTTTTGTGTATGTGCAAATCWTGACTGAAAGTGATTTAGAACTARGCACTTGTCAATATGTTTTTTCTTAATGAATATCAAATCCGGTTGATGTGTTTTGAAGTTTGAAACTGGTGTGATTTATCAGTCTCTAAACACAATCTGTAGACCTATAAATATTTGTTTGCTGTGCTATATAAGTATTTGTTCAGCAGATGGATTTTCAGCTGTAAAGAACAGCTTGGTTTCCAAAGTCCACTGTCAGGGCATAGTGCAGATGGCTCCTCCCTGGCAAATTGTTATCCTTGGACTGCAGAAGAGCCTCACCAGCCATGGCCCATTCCACCTCATCCACCATAAACCACAAGCTGCCACACCATTTGCTAAGATTATTTAACAAAAAATAGACAGCAATRTGATAGAGAARTTGACACTAAAAAATWGGATATGTGACTGGAAACCAGAGCATGGGGATAAGGACATAATATTTAAAGCCTATTTGTGTCAGGGAATCTGTGTGATTGAACATCTGGATCATTTCAAATATGACCTGTACTACAAAGGGATGGGAAAAAAGTACACTAAATGGTCTCTCTGTTACCTGTGGGAAAGATATTTTTCCTGACTGTAAACCTGGTAGGAGGCTTATTCAGTGTGTACAAACATTCAAACAGATCTAGTGTTTTAGAAGTCCCCCTTGTACAAGAGACTTGAATTTGAGAACAAGAAATTGGAATATTCAACTTCTTTTTGGTTTTGCTTAAGGGTTTTAGAAATCAGTAAAAGTTACTATGGTGACTGATAGTATGAGAGAGTGAACAGCCAGACCTTATAAGCTCACAGAAACACAGGTGCAGACATAGTCTTGGATATTAGCATATATTTAGGGAAAATAGAATTTTCCTTATGACACTGGAGTTATTCCTGTACTTAGCAAAATGTATTGAGAGTTCTCATTGAATTCTCAATTTCTAACCTCTCTCATTTATGAGTTAGCGACTCTGTTGCAAACAATATAATTTAGTTTCTAAGACAATTATATACTTTAGCAAAATAAAATAGACATATTTTTTCAAAATCATGCTCTGCAAAGATTTCTAATAATATATGTATGATAGAATTTTTCTCTTAAGAGAATGTTTGCTTTAATCAAGCAATAACTTAAACAGTTTACCCCTATCTCCTTAGAACTAAAACCAAAAAATGCCCTAGATTATCAATGTTAATCAAATAAAGTCCGCAACAATWAAGTAATTTATCACTTAAGCTATATAAAACCCCAAGGTTATAACTCAGATTCCTTGGAAATGTTGGGGGATTGGGTTAGGTGGATTTTTTTCTGTGATTCATTTGGTTTTCGCATGAGAACCAGCACTGTCCACACATTAGAGTGCTCAATAAAAGTGGCTCTTAAACTTTAAAGCATTACTGCTGACAGAGATTGGCTTAATTGAGAGGCTATACAGGCTTTTCAAAATCCTTATTTTGGGGCTACCTTTCCTTGAAAAGCTTACTATATYCTACTAACAGTAAGTGAATGAAGAMTTTTTTCATTATTCTTAACAAACCCACAATTTTCAGCAAATTATCTTAAAAATTTCTCATTACCTGATTTTTGTATCTCACATGTATTTCCTTAAAAGAACAGACTATTGTAAAAGTATGAACTACATTACTATACATTTTTGGAACAAAAAATTGATTTACACTAAGAAGATGGTAGATAAGTATGATTTGGGCTTTCTTTTCAAAAGCAGCGTGGCCAGCAGGTCAAGGGAGGTGATTCTGCCCCTCTACTCCTCTCTTGTGAGTCCTAGCTGGAGCGCTGTGTCCAGCTCCCTGGAACAGGAAGAATAGGAAAAACACTGGCCTGTTAGAAGCCAAATGAAGGCCATGAAGAGGATTGGGTGGCACCTCTCCAGCTGGAGCTGTTCAGCCTGGAGAAGAGAGGCCTCCATGGAGGATTTTTAGCGCCTTCTAATACCTAAAGAAGGCCTGCAATAAAGCTGCAGAGGGACTTTTTGCAAAAGTGTGTAGTGATGGGACAAGGAGAAATGGCTTTAACCTGAAAGAGGTTAGGTTTAGATTGGATATTAAGAACAAATTTTTCACTGTGAGGATGGTGAGGCACTGGAACATGCTTCCCAGAGAAGCTGTGGATGCTCTGTCCCTGAAACTGAGCAACCTGGTCTGGTGGAAGGTGTCCGTGCCCATGGCAAGGGGGAAGGGATTAGATGGTCTCTAAGGTTCCTTCTAACCTGAACCATTTTGTGATTCTGGGATTTCAAGTTTTATATATATAGATATGCTTCTATTTATATTATTTGTATTTATATTTATATTTATATATCTTGGTACATGAGTCTATAGAATTTTCTGAATTTTACATTCCAAACCCCCAATGATTTTGAATTAAGAATATTGAGACTGGAGATGAAGCTCTTAGAAGTTAGAAAACACTTAGTGGACTAGTACTTTTTACAGCATAAGTGCAATTTACTTCTCAAGGATTCCTGTTTTATTGAGTGTCTGGAATAAATTAATCTAATTATGTTTTCTCTTTCTGTCTGTGTGTTTTCTCCTTTTTTCCTTGCTATCATCCTGGGATACACTTTGCATGTTATCCAAACTATAGTTCGGATGTCAAGTTATCTATTTCCTAACAGAGATTTTGATATCTTCAAAATAGTAACTCAGTTTCTGATAGAGTTTTAGAGTTGATTTTCATAGTTGATATTCTTAGTACTTCCACACAACTGAAGCACAGTCTTCATAATTCTCTGGTGGAGCATTGGCATCCTACAGATTAGTGGTAAATTTAGAAAATTGTCAAATTACCTGGCATTTTAATAAACCAAGAAAATTATTTTTTTCAAGGAGCAATTCCTACAGCATTACATAAAATCAAAGGTGGCATTCACTAATCACATTTGCAGTGGTGAATATTTCTTATTTTTGAAAATATGGATGTCAAGCTCTTTATGAGATCAGGAATGTGTCCATACTTCTAAAAAGAGTTCTGGTTTCACCTTGTTTCACACTCCTTCCTTTTTGTCTGCCATTTGCCCTGGTGTCTATGGAAAGATATTTTGGATTTTTTGACCAACTGAAGGACCAGGATCTAACCCCTGGAGGTGATACCTTTCTCAGGCAGAAACCTAGAATCTCTTGCATGTTGACAACAAAATATGCGTGTGACAACAACTGCAGAGATAATTTTCCTTTCATGATCTGGGTCAGACATGTGACTCCTTTTGGTACACCTCCTCTGGGAACAACTGAGTGTGACTGGCATGGTTATTAAATGAATCACTAAGGTACCACCTTCCCAAATTTCAAGCACAACTGAAACATAACGTAAACTGACTCTAACGTTGATAAACTCTAAGACTTAGATTTAAGATTTCTGATGGATCACTCAAATTTACATTTCAGAAAATAATAAAAAATTATTTACCTGAAAATTTATTATTTAACAATGATTTGTGTCATCTGATATTTACCACAGAATATGTTAAATAGGTGTTATTTGTTTGGAAGCTAGTCTTAGTGCTAATACTGACTTCTAGAAATTCTTGTAGGAAAGATAAAATCAAGGCATGAAAGGTCTTTTTTTTCATGTAACATCCAAAGCTACGGCTGCCCTTGCTGATAGGCATATGTCAAAAAAGTAAGGTTTCATCAACTGGAAGGCTTTCCACTTTATTACATAGCCATATAAATATAGAGTTCAAAAATACCCCCAGAAACACTTGCCTAAAGGCAACAAAGATATTGGAGACTATTAGGTACATTGAAGATGCAGTAGTTATGTGATTTGGACATTCTGCATAGACACTAGTTAAGACTCAAACTTGAAAAAAAGTTTTTATAAGTTTTTACACAAAATTCTGACTCACTTTTTGCATAGAAAACTCACAGCAGTAAACCCCAATTCTATCACATAAACAGACGAATAAGCTACAGGAGATTTTTCTAACTCCGTTTTGGCTAAGTACTTGGCACTTTTTAGACCAAACTCAACAATAACCTTTTATTTATCTATTTTTTAAAATTAATTGTTATTTGAGGAAAATATAGTCACTGGACTTATATGTAAAACTGCATAATAATATTGAGCATGATTAAAGTCCAAATTCACATGCCCCCAAGATATGTTCAACTGCATTCTTCATGTGAGGAAATTTCACCCAAAATGATAGCAGCTTTTCAGGCAGATTACAGCAGTGTTACTAGAGCAGCTACAGTCTATTTAAGGTAAAAAATGGGTGAACATCTGTGACAGAGCAAAATCTTTGAAGGTCAGAGATATAATTTAAAGGCCACTATAAGGCTGGAAAAAAAGAAAGGGATTGACAACATCAGCACATTTATAAACGAATATACTGGGAGAAGGGTTTGAAAAATAGCTGTCACATGACTTATTCATTATACAGTTAACAAATTCTGACACAGACGAACTGTGATTCCTAAAAGGGACGTTTTCTTAGTAATACTGCTTCCACAGAAAACCCATTCATTTTTGTGAACTGAAGTAGGGAAGATAGGAAACATAAATTCTATGCTCATGTCTGTTTCACAGGCAGTAAACCTGCTGTTCACTGGAACAGTATATCAACTGTTAGCTATGTTCTTTAGCTTGGTCTTCTCTGGGGAGATGGGATCTGACTAAGATAATTCATTGTGTTTGGGACAGAGGCAGAAGGGAGTACTCTGTTCTGATGATGAGCAGGTAATAATGCAGGTTGTTCAAAGATGTACAGTTTATATACATTAGTTTATATTAATGTATGCATCTGCAGAATAATTTAATTTAATCATCTATTGCCTGTGTTGTGTAACAGTAGTCAAAAAATTTTGATGCTTGGAAAAATCTGAAAATTTGTCAGTAGAAACATTTTGTTAAGCTAACCTCACACTTGAAAATCACTCTGAATAAAGCACCACCATTATCTAGCCTTCCTTGAATCTGTGATATTTCAGTCGCTCAAAGGAATGTCAAAATCACTAACAGTATGAAGGCAGCAGTTGTTCTGACAGCTGAAGCATGAACTGAATCTGTCTAGTGAAATTAGCCTAATATGGTCAAATTGCTTTTGCTTTTTAACTGTATATGGGTAACAGCAAAGACACTGTGTGTGGCTTTCACATCAATTAAGAAATGTATAATCAAATTACGTAACAAATTGTTTGGCCATTAATAAACAAAAGGAAAAAAATACCTTTTGAATCAAGCTGTTTTTTATTTTAATCAAAGCCATCAATGAAAGCCTTCAGAGTTTTCATTTTTCCTTCCACCAAGAGTAATTAAACTTTTGCATGGAATTTTATTCCTCAGTGATGTATAGGTTAAAAATGCTATTATACTTTGTTTTTGCTTATTGCACTGTGGTAGTTTCAAGATTTAGCTTTGCTGGAAACCCCTCTGGTTAAGAAAATGAGTCATTTTCCTTTATTTAGCAAGTAGCATTACATGGATCCATYTTGCATGTGAATGGAACAAGTAAATAACCAAAACATTTAGAAACTTGAACTAAATTCTTTCAGCTAGATTTCAACTMTCTTCAAAAAATCATGGAGCTGTAAAAATTGGTTCATTTTTAATATTTATACTGCTCTCAAGATCTTCAAATGTATTTATGTATTTTACACAACAGGATTCAGAAATTTCCTATTTTTTCTTGTTTGTGTGTTCTGCAGATTTTTTTACCCTTTTTTTTTTCCTGAGAAAATCAAGTACTTCATGCATAACTTTCAACACAAAAGAGAAAGGAAAGTAATTTGACAACACAGCTAAATTCATACATTTCAGAGGAGATGGTTGCATTAGGAATTGTAAACCTATCCTTTTTTCATCATCTCAACATCCATAGAAGGATTTTCAACTACATTTCTGTTTATGGAATCATAGAACAGAACCATAGAATGGCTTGGGTTGGAAGSAATCYTAWASATCTGGTTCCAATCTCTCTTGCATGGGCAGGACCATATGCCAGTAGACCAGGTTTCTCAGAATCCCATCCAGCCTGATCTTAAACGCTTCCTAGGATGAAGCATCCACAATCTCTCTGGACAACTTGTTCCAGTGTCTCACCACCCTTAGAGTAAAGAATTTTATCCTAATACCTAAGCTAAACCTACTCTTCTTCAGCCAAAGGCTAGCTTGTGGTAGTTAGAGCTAGAAGGGACCTTTAAAKGTCATCTAGTTGAAGCCACCTGCAGTGTGCAGAGTGATCTTCGAAAAGACCAGATTGCTCAGAGATCCATCCAATTTGACTTTAAATGTTTACAGGGATTGAGCATCTACCCCCCCTTTGGGCAACCAGTCCCTGTGGTTTGATACTCACACTTCCTTGTATCTGGTCTCCATCCTCTATCTATCTATCTATCTATCTATCTATCTATCTATCTATCTATCTATCTATCTATCWYYATCTCAACTACACCATTCAGCTTGGTGTCACCTACAATCCCACTGCCTATGTCATGGATGAAGAAATAAAACAATACCAGTCCCAGTATGCACCCCCAAGGGGCACCACCCATCTCTGATCTCTATCTGCCCATTGAGTCACTGACCAGTACACCCCAGAGACAACCACCCTGTCAATTCATTATCCACCAAATATCAATCATCAGTTCCACACCTCTCCAATTTAGTGAGAAGGATGTTCTCACTGCCTGTGTTAAAGGYCTTACAGATGTGCAAGCAAATGACATCTGTAACTCTTTCCTTGTCCACAGATGTCGTCACTCCATCATAGAAGGCTCTTAAGCTAGTCAGGCAGGACTTGCCCTTARTGAAGTCAGTAGTAGATACATTTCCAGTCAGTCCAAAGGGACATGTACTGAGTGTTTTAACCCAGAAAATTGATTTTGTATGGCACGTTTCCTGCAAATCAGCAATCTGTATCTTCATGGTTTTCTTTTGACTGAGCTGTTACCAGAGATGAWATACAGTAAAGGGGAAAACACTTAAAACCAAGTGACACTGTACATGAGATGTGAGCTGTTCCTTTCAAAAGATTCATGTGAATTCCCMCACTTATCTAGGAGTTGACTGACCTTGGTTCTTGAAGACTGCAGCATTCTGAAATGTGATCACTAGTTATTCCCCATTGGAARACGGCGTAGAAATTTCAATTTAGCACTTGGTATGCATCAGTGATGAACCTGGATTCCAAAACAAGTGATAAAATATAGCAGCTAATACCAAGATGYTCATAATGCAACTRTATTAATTCTAGACCTACTGAATTYTGTCAGATTTTGTAGGCAGCTGCCATTACCTCCTGAGAACCTGAATAAACACTGAGGTTGTTAGATTTGATTAATATTGATGATGTCATAATTACAGTGATGTCAACACATGAGCCATTTAGTGCCAGTACATCTATTTACTCTATATTTACAGAGGTATAGACTCACTCAAAGAACAAACACCAGGCCAACTAAAGAACRCTGTCTACAACAACCATCATCAAATCTGTAAGCACATTTTCTGGCCATAATGTTCAATCACAGATTAGAAGTCTCAGCCTTTTTGCAAATATTAATTTATGTGAACTAAACAATGGGACTAAATAATGGATTATAATTCATCATGACAAGCCTGAAAGTTGAGCAATTTTTTTCAACTTGTCTCTTTTTGAGCACTATCTCCAGGTTTATTGTATATCAGGAGCACAGATGATGTTCTACTTTTTCCAGATTTGATGTTTCACATAGATMAATAGATAATTAATTTTCYTYCTAAAAGTGAAGAATTATCAGAGTAAAGAAGAATTTTGAGTGGAGTAATCCCATGTCACCACTGTTGACATCCTAGACTTCTTACAATTTGCAAGGCAGTGAGTATTCTCTTYAGCTACTCCAGATAAATAACACTTKGTATCTGAGARCCATGATAGYACAAAAATATGTTTTTCAGAAGCATAATGCTTCAGAAAGAAAACTTAGATGAGAAAAATACATAGTCATGAACACCACAGAGAGGAAACAAAAGCTGCAGTGAGAGTGCCTGTGGGCTCTGGGTTCAGCAGCCTTAGAATAGAAAACTGTCACTGTTTCCTTCAATTTCAAGTGCTTATTATCCTCAAATTGTACTTTTCCATTGCAGAGAAATATAATGAAGATTGTTGTTGATGAAGATTACACTGTAATGATAATGTCACTTAAGCTGTGTTTATTCGACATCAAGAACTGGCAGCAACAAATGCAAATGTTAAATGTGCATTATTATGAACTGCCAAGATGCTGTGAAAATTGGCAGATCAGTTGTTAGAATCTGCTTCTTTGGAGATTTGCTGAATTAGAAATACTTTACTACACAACCAACCTTCTGTTTTCTACTCCTGAATAAAAACTATACAATTCTTGTATGTTTTATTTATATTGTCCCTTGGGTTTTCTATCACTCAGATGGTGAGAAGTGATCCAAGAAGGAAGCTGYCACTCCTTTAAGAATAAATTCCAGTCACCTCAATAAATTTCAGTGTATTTGTATAAAGAAGATTTATATTTCTATTAATATTTCTCTCTACCTATAATCTTTGCTCCCACTGACTTGTCTGGTACAGCAATAATTTGCCAAGAGTACATCTACTAATAGGAATAAAAGATGTGYGTAATAACACATAAAGTCAATATTGAATAAGCTAATCTAGACTGTCTATATCCTAACAGTTTTCTAGATTTTCAGAGAAATGAAGCCACATTTCCTACCTCTTTCTTTCTTGACCAAAGAAAGCAAGAGTGTTGACTATATAAAACATATATATAGGCCTGAGGAAGAACTATTTATAATAATTGAGACGCAGCTTTTTATTATATCTCGTCTGGGCACCTATAGAATGAAAATAATTTTGTTATCTTTTCCCATGCCTTTTATCGAGATGAAATTATCCCACACTGGAAAAACTTGTTTTATAGTGTTTACTTAGAAATTTCTTACATGGGAATACATGTTGAGGTAACAAAACTTAACTGAAGAAAGTACTGTAAATATAGTAACACAGCTCAATATAATATCATATTTGTTCACTTGGGTTATTAATTTCAGAAGTTATGCTAAAAAATTACAAGTTTGTGAGTGAGGGAGAAGTTTTGTAATCCCTAGCAATTAGGATGCAATAATTGCATTTCTCACATTATCCATGAGCTGTGCTTCCACTGACTTACATTATTTCAGGTATCACACAGTAAAAGGCAAAACCTTAATCTGTGGATGAGATCAGAATTTATAAAAACCTTTGTTTAAGCAGCTCTATTTATACGCTTCACATAAATCTTAGCAGTTTTAGATATAGTAACAATATGCCTCATTTTACATAATTTTCTTTTCACATTAATTTTGCACTTGTGTTTCCAGATAAACATGACTATAGCATCAGTAGCATCAGTATMTCCCACTAGTCAAACTACTTACATAGGTTGGGTGTGATTTAAAGGTTAAGAAGACCTTCATTGTGTCTCCCTCTTTTAATTCTTTCTRTTCTTCTAACTGACATAAATAATGGCTTCTGAAAGGAGAAGGAAAATAGGTTAACAATAACCTCCCAGGCAGGAATTCTAATGAGATTCAAACTTGTCCCAGTCTCATCTTCATTTCCTTTCCTGGCAGGTATGATTGCTTATATATTTGATGTCTTTCATGAAATGTTTCTTCAGAAATTATTTTTTATAGGGCATGACGCACACAAAAAAAAAGAAAGAGGGAAACCTTGATTAAAAATTCTTAAGTTGTGTTTTATACACCTCAAGACTAATTTCTTCATGTGAATATCCTGAATAATTTTCATATTTTTGTTTCAAGGCTACTAGCTTTTAAATCTGAAAATCTTCATTTTGGAATAATTTAATTCCTTTCTCATGTCTCAGTTTGCTTTTATACATTTGTTAGTGATCAATTGTTCTGCATTACATCAATTACCTTGCATAGAATTTTTTCTTTCCTAGCTTCATTGCATTGAGTATACAATATCCTGTTACCTATTCATACTGCACAGATGGATGTCTGACAACAAACTTCACATTTGTAATCAGCTCATGCAGCTGAAAAATCTGAACTAAATGATACTAAGAATAAAGGATTTCTCTTCCTAGAGCAGCTTTTAATTTATTGCTGTCACTTTTTTTTTTAATGAAGGTATTATCATAAGAAATTTTAATTTTTCTTTGTGTGCTTGCTGGTTCTGACAAGCATAGTCTAGGGCTGTAACAATATTGTGCCTCAGACAAATGTAAGTTGGATGATATGACAGGTGGTCTTTAAAAAGTGACTACTAAATAATCCAAAATGTGCACACCTTTTTTTTTTTTTTCTTTTCTGCTATTATTCCTGGCTTGTAGTCTACATCATAACGAGAGACAGCAGCTTCTCACAACAAATTGAGGCTGATGACAAAACCAACAAGGCTCAGTTCTGAGGCCTTTAAATTTCGTACAAAAACTGTGTCATCTCACTGGCAATGACAATAGTGTACTTGCTTGTCAATGGGGCTACAGTTTTAGCCAAGAGAGATTGTGGGCTTCCCATCCCTGGGGGTGCTCCAGGCCAGGCTGGATGGGTCTCTGAGCAATCCAGCTCATGTCTAATGAAAGATGTCTCCACTCACAGCAGAGGGGTTGGAATGAGATGATTTTTAATGTCCTTTTCAACCTAAACCATTCTAGGGTTCTAGGCTTAGGAGCCACCTTCATTGTTCCACTGTATTAGCACCTGACAAATCCTGTGCATATCAGAAATATGGAATACATTCTGTATTTCTCCTGCCTATCAACAAATTACTTATGATCTCCTTGCCTCTGGCCTTCCATTGAATAGATTTAATTAATGGGCAGTCAAAATGCTTAAGGGACCATATAAAACTCATATACATTTTTTAGATTTTTCTCAACAGAATTGAATTTTTTGCTCACAATAAAATCAAAGTAATAAGTTTTCTCATATTTCTTACCTGATACGAAATACAATTTATATAGCATCATTGATTAGATTATGACTTAGGATATATAATATCCTGCAAATTTATACTGACTGGATATGGGGAGTTTCAGTAGCTAGTCCTTGCAACTCCCTTCCTAGATTTTTTAGTATTCTTAAGAGGAAAAATKAATTTTTTTATCTGAAAGGAAAACTGTTTCCTCCAGGTATTCAGAAACACATATTACAAGAAGACATAAATTGCATTCCTCTTATTTTCTCATAGTAACATATGTCCATTCCCTATTTAGGAAGCAATAAATGCCCCAGAGCTCTCAAACCAAAATCTCAAAACATTAAAATTGCTGTAGGCCTAGCCTGTTTACAATTCTTCAGGAAAACTTAGAAGCTCAATACTTTTTCTGAATAAGTGTAGAGCTTTTCTAAAGCTCAGCCTTTTTCTTCCAGACCATGAACAAGAAGAGTTCATTGAACATGGATTTCTCAGTTCAGATAGGAAGAATTGTAGGCAATRACTATTCTAAAAAGGCAATGTACCTGAAAATAGTGGATCAAGCTAGTGTACAAGTGGGTAATAGTGGAGAGAGTTTCTCCAGGAAAGCAAATAACAGAAGTACTATTCTTGCTCATTCAAAATTTTTCCTGGATCTTTACTAGCAAGTCATTTTGTACCTGAGGAGATGCTTCACCTCTTACACAAAGTTCAAGTAGTGATTTTTTTTTTCCCAGTCTGAAAAATTGCAAAATGCTTTTGACTTACAGGAAAAGCCTTTAGTGTCTTATGACATATGAGATATCATATAGACATGAATATCTGGAAATTACTAAGGTAGAATAACACACACGTAATTTTTGGTTCACACCACAGGTAACACAGGCACTTGGTATGAGATTGAAAGGCTCTGTTAACAGCTAGAGAAAATAAAATTAATTAATTWATTWATTMATTARTCTCCTTTCTTCCTTCTGCCTATTTTCCCCATGGCTACCACACAGTATGGGTCTGAAGYCAGTGACTCACTTGGGAAGTCTTGTTACCCAGTCACTCAAAAGTTTCATTAGGGAGATTATTTAATTTGTTAAGAAAGACTTGATTAATAAAGTATTGATTTCATTTGTGAGCGGGTGGAGTACCCTTACAACAAATTGATTCTAGGATACAGGATGAAACAGCAGTCAACAGTAGAGACTTTTCATCAATAAAATTTTAACTTGCTCTTTTTATTTAAAAGATATGAGGAGTCTTTCTGTATATTAAGTATCATCTTTTTCCAATATTTTGTGCCTCACAGAATTAAGCTTGCTTAAATTGAATTTGTAGTTCTGAAGTGGGCCACATATATGTCATGCAAAGTGCTTAGCTCAAGAGCAGAGAGACACCTTTATGATAYAGGACCATTTAGGTGTCCTAATGTGGAATTGTGTGTAACAAGGCCAAATCCCTGGGTCAGAGCCTCAGAAGGTTCCTGTTGTGGGGTCATGCAGCTGAGGAGTCTCCATTCCCTTCAGTCATTCCTGGGACTGATTAGAATCCTCATAAGCCCRCWCTGTAAATTCATGCCATGATCAAYTTYTCAAACACCCCAGATGTTTTGAATSAAGWACAGCCTTCTAGTATTTTGCCTTGTGTATCTGTTGGTTGTGGAAAAATTCCATCCACAGTTTTGCTAACATCTGTGTGATTTGACTGAGAGATCTGAAGAAAAAACAGACTTTTTTGTTCCTTATTCCATGACAGCTACTTGCACAGATCTATCATATRAATACAAGCCTTGCAGTTCTATCCAATGATATTATAGCCATGCCAAGCAAAGGAGGATTTCCCTAGCTTCTTGGAAGAAGGCACTGAAAATTAATTCCATTCATAGCCCTTGTCTCCACGCTTCTTCTCCACTTGAACTTTACTAACTTTAATTTTTAGCCTTTTCTATTCAAAAGYGCCTAAAATGAGGATCAGTTCATTCTAGTAAAAATATTTTTACTGCACTGCTGTCACTACTGTATTTTGGGGATACAATGCTGCCCTTCTCTTAACTGTGACAGGGCAAMTAATGACTCACTCAGAAACTGACAGTCTCTCAACTCAGTAACATTCTCCCTCACAAACACTTATCAGCTGAAAATTTTGAAAATAGCTTTTCTAAAACASAGCATTGGAGTGATATATATCGTCAAATGGAATATTTTCAGAAATATTTTATGCTAATTCATGAAGCTGTTTACTTTCTATAAACAACTTTAAATGTGTCTTTCACATTTATAACGAATTAAGAAAGTGATACTGATCTGACTGAATCACAGACCCTTTATCTTTGGGAGACACCCACAKAATTCTGGGAAAAAGAAAAAAATYTTTCAAGTGAAAGTTGCAACACTTTTTTCTTCATCATCACTTGCTAAAAACTAGTAGTTTTATTAACACAATAGAGTGAGTGTAACTTATGTTGCAGATTGTAGTTAGGTCCTGCCTGTGCATGAGTCAGTGTGTATTCCAACTRTGTATCAGAGCAAGAACTTGTACCTTGTTATTTTCTCATATGCTTGGCTCTTCCTTGAAAGCATCTCTAAGCACATGGGAGGAGCAGAAGCCCTAGCACACTCCAATATGCTGRTCAAGGAATTAGGATCACAGGTTGCAACATGAAGACTTGAATACTCTTCAAGTAGTCAGATTTGCAGATCATCAGTTTGATGCCTGAACAGAATCATACTTGGGTTTGGGGGTTTTTGTGGGTTTTGTGTTTTTGGGATGTTTGTTTGTTTGTTTGTTGTTTCTGTTTGTTTGGGAGTTTGCTTGTTTGGTCCATTAAGTCTACTTAGGTTGGGGGTTTTTTTGTTTGTTTTTTTTCAATAGTATATATTATTTATTTATTATTTATTATACTTTTGTACTGTGAATCTTGGATCAGATTCAGAAATGCACCATGAGAAAAGCTCTGATCCCAGGCAGGATCATGGGTTTTGATGTAACACAGCAACTAAGTATTTAATGGAAGATCTTTGTGAAGGATAGCACAAGGAAACGGGCTATGATGAAACAGACACAGTGATTGCAATGGGAAAAATAAATGTTACACATTTAATATGCAGTAAGTAATTCTGTCTTATCTAACTGGCKTGTAAATGCTGAGAACTTTTTCTTCAGTTTTTAATTTCACTATCCACATGTGACAAACCAGCCTGTGAGGAACCACTATGGTTGCAAATGGATCACATGAGCTTTTGAAAACTAGAAAAATGCTATTGATTCCCTTTCTGTTTTATATTAAATTCTGCCCTCAAACCTGACTGCATRAGTCAACCTGAGGGTAGCAGCAGTAGCAGCCTTGTAAGAATTTTGATTTCAGGATTTTTTTCTTTTTGTTCTGTGGCTTTTCCCAACAAAATAGATACTGAGGCTTCAGCTTTTATGTTTAATGTCTTTATATAATTTACAAGTGGTTTTGCTACAAGCAAGCTGATTGTAAGACTTAGATAAGCATCCTGAAGTCTCCTAAATACAGACCAAACTCAGCATAAAGATGACCTCACAAAGTCTTGTTGAAAGTTTTAGTCTTGAGGAGGTGTCAATCTTTGCTATCACTTCAGTCATAGCTGTTAGTAAGCCCTGAAATGAAGGTCTGTTGGAAGCAAGTTTGGTATGTGGCAGAAACCCTCCAAGGTAGGAAGCACAAATGTCTCCCTTGTTTTCAGTTTTCTAGCCACTTTCTTACTGTATTCAGAAAAAAATCTCAGTTATATATAAATGTTATTGTTTTTTCTTAATGAAATTACTTTTAATTTAGTTGTCAGAAAGATGTATTTAYATGATCTCTAATATGACACTGTTCACCACTTAATAAAGTATCAAGTTGGTTTTTTCTGAGAAATCATCACCTTATTTTCCCTTTTGTGTTTTCTATTTTAGTGTATTTRCACATATCTATTTTATTTGTAGTTGCATGCACATGTCCCAGCTAAATAATTTTTCATCTTGCCACTTCTGTTCTGAGAATTTGTTTTTCTTCTCCTACTCATCCACTACTAATAAAAATTATAAGCAAACATCTCTTGTTCTTTTGCCTA
>CADDXX010000031.1:1905716-1941756 GCA_902810485.1 Alauda arvensis
GGAGAGGAGAGGAGAGGAGAGGAGAGGAGAGGAGAGGAGAGGAGGAGAGGAGAGGAGAGGAGAGGGACTTCAGTAGCAAAACTAGCATTAAATCAATGAGGACTTATTCAATGCCAGAACATCCCTGGCTAAGACATTACCCATGGAAATATCACGATTCCAGCATGAACTTTATGTTGACCGTAACTCAGTAAGTGATGTTCATTCCAACAGTCATAAAAAATAACTWAACAGTGAGTAAGAGGTATATTCATGGTTGTGAGCAGAGTGCCTTTCAGTAATCCTGTGGTGAGCTATSCAGTGCTAAATACTAAATTCCAGAGCAAAAGTTTTGAAATTATAATGAAATGGCAACAAATGGATATCCTACATGTTGTTGGCAGACATGACTAAGGGCTTATGGGATAATCATACCCTTCTGAGGGCCAGCTGTAGGCTTAGGATATCTCAAATGCCACGACATACCATATGTGTTTTGGAACTGCACTAAGTGCTTAATGCCCCTGTTAAACAACAAGCACATATAAAATCTTTAATAGCTATAGCTATAAAAATGGAAATGAGGCTACATTTAGTAGCTCAATACGATTCTTTGGATTTCAACATCCCAGGAGCAAAGTATTAATTTTCATTGTATGTAACAATAAATCTCATTTTAACACTTTTTTTTTTCAGGGCTCCAATGAAACTGTTTTCCAGCTGGTCTGGCACACAATACTGCATCCTAGATGACTTTGAACAGTAAACTRTGCTGATTTTGCATGTCCTTCTAATCTTTGTGCTGGGAATTAGACACACCATATCCCCAGCTGAGTCTTCTTTACTCTTTGCATTTCTCTTCAGGTACAGAGCAAAATTTTCAAACTAGACAATGGGTACCACTAGAAAATATTAAGCTACCTGTTTGTTTGTTTTCCTTGTTTTTTAATAACCTACAGCCTAAAGGAAATTAYGTGAACACCTCTGAAAAACTAATGACAATATTGAACAAAAGCTGAAGACTGCTTATTCAAATCCTATGCTTTAAAAAGGTAGTGAGAAATAACTAGGAAGTTATGAATCAGTGTGAGCTCAAAGCTGAATATCTAATTGGGTTTTTAATTTAAGATTCAAAATGTAAGATTAATTTGTGGTAGTCATTAGAGGTTTTTCGGAATTTCATCTCCTTAAACAAACCCCATGGTGTTTTTAGAGGCTAACTGGAAGTGATGATAGTTAGGATTAAAGACAGGGATTTMTTCAGAGCTTTTGATATGCATTTTGATTAAAAGACATGCATAGGGAGAACTCACAAATGACTGGACTAGAAATGGGATCACTGATAAATTTTGAATGTGACATATRGAAATGAATAAATTTATTAAAGTTGAAATTTTAGACACCAATTCTTTATTTGTCCCTACTTAGTTTCTTCATCAGTTGTTAGGATGAGGACATCAAAAATATCCTGAAGAAGTTTGCAGATGGCATACAGATTAGGAATTATGTTCTATTATATAGTCATCTATGTATATATGATATGTACATATGATATGTGTAT
Organism: Alauda arvensis; assembly: GCA_902810485.1. Classification (NCBI taxonomy): domain Eukaryota; kingdom Metazoa; phylum Chordata; class Aves; order Passeriformes; family Alaudidae; genus Alauda; species Alauda arvensis. The sequence continues at coordinate 1,907,257 of CADDXX010000031.1, forward strand.
TATGTAGACTATATTCTAGATTTATGGAATAATTCAAATTTCTTTATTAAAAGATTGATTAAACCAATCTGTTWATATACTACCAAGAGACAAGGAAACAAAGGGAACAGACTAAAGCTACTGAATTCAGGTACAGAGACTTGTTTAAGTTCTCAGATCATTGTTTGTAGACAAAATGTTACTATGTTAATAAAAAGAAGACTGTCACAAAGCAGGGGAAAATTGATGTTTGTATTTGCATGTTACACTGATAAACCAACTGCTAAAGATTGTTATGTCTCTTCCAGGGATCCATATGTGGAGAAGAGTGTTGAAATAATGAAGACTTTTCAAAGTAGTACTCCAAAAAGTGTGTGTACCTGAAAAAAAGCCCTTAGTAGGTTCATTTGATGAAGGAGTTGTGTGAAATATTTCTAAACCCCTATGGAAATCTGCCTATACATGGGGGAAAAAAATCAGATAATGGAATGTTTTTCAATTTTGCTGATCAAAGTGTAACAAGATCTAATAGTTGGAAGTTGATGTTAGACAAAATCAGCCTTGAAATTAGAAGCAATTTCCTGGATGTAAGAGAAACTGAAAAGTTTCCAGGGAAAATGGTAGAYTAACCATTTCTTAGTGTGTTTTGGGTGAGACCCATTTAAATATTATAGTTTGATATAATTTCTGRGAGAAATTCCAGGACCATATGAGTATTTGAGTTAGTTCACTGGAATTATTCTTTTAAAGCAAAAAAGTTGTGGATTTATATGTTATTTATTGATTTCCTTCCTTGCTGAATTGTAAGAACATAATATTGCCCTGTGGCTTCCTCTGCTTACCCACAGGGATTAGAAAGAACTTTATCCCTACAGGCACAACTGATCAGATGTGGTTATGGTTGCAGTTGTTTATTCCTTCTTTCCCTGTGATACCACTGAGTAGTATAGCACTGACTAAATGTAAGAATAGGAAGACTCTTTTTCCCAAAAAATAGGGGGTAAAGAGGAAGAGAGAGAAGGAGGAAAAGGTAACTTGCTTTCAAATTTGGGTGCAAACTGGACAATTTCATCTTCTTGTGTCATATGTGTGCATGCTTGTGAGAGCCAGTGAGTGCCCTGCCTTTGCAGAGGCATGAAATCTCTGTTCTCCCCTCTCTCTAGGGACACGGTTCAGTGCTGCACTGTAACCAGGGTCTGAGTARGTRACACAGACATATTCAGAGTGCATAWATGGCTGCCTTATASCACAGGTCTGAGCAGATGTTATAATGAGCTTTTGTGCAGTAATTAACTTCATCTTTGGTTTTCACCTCATAATTTGTCAGCTTCCCCATACACCGAGAATGCAGTCATGGTAATCATCTGTGCCAGACTTTGAAACCAGCAGYTCACMATTGCTTTTATACTGRCTTTACTGTTGCAATTTTGTATTARCATTGAAGCTGTGTCAAGAGCTGACCTTTGTGCCATTTTTGAAGAAAGTAACTCACTGTTTTGCCTAAAAGTCAGGACATGGTGTTGGTGAAGTTCACTTGTCAGTAAAGGCCTAAAACCTCTAAAAAAGTGAGAGAAGCAAAACAACAAGAGAGAAACCAAGTGACATATTTGTCTGCAATTTCTGCTTTGAGCATTCTGCTCCTCAAGGCCATCATCAAAAGTAACAGCTTCTCATTTTATGACCTCACAGTCATTCTAATTCACTGGAATAATTTCTGACAACAGTGTTTTTTTTCTTTAGAAATACAAATCTATATTTGAAGCCAAATTTTTCACTTTTAACCTGAGAAATTATGATTAGATTGTAGTTTAAAAATATGTTAAAACATAGCAAACAGTCTTCAGAAAAACTGTGTAAAATACACTAAAGAAAATATAGTAAAGAAAATATAGTAAAGGCATTTACACAAATTATTGTCTGTAAATAAATTTGAAAAGTTTAAAAAATGACCACTGGAGTAAAAATTATGTTAGGAATACCTTGTAATTTTTGACTGTCCATGAAGGGCAATAGTAACAATCAAAAACTGCATCAGAAACTATCAAAGGATTCAGATCACTGCAAAGAAATTACTAAGAGCCAGTAAACGATAATCATCTATATCTATAGCTATGTATCTCTTAGCAAAGAAAAAGGGATCTCCTAGAAAGGGAGCTTCATTTTCTGCCACTTCAGTCCTTTGTGTTCCTTGTAGCTTTTTGATTTCATATTTTCAAACATAGCCAGTACCATCCCTCATAGGATCTTATTGGCCTTCTTATTTTCAAGTTTCTTTCCATCTTTGAGATAAGGCTGAAGAGAKCTAGCTAACCCTTGAAATGGAAAAAAAACCCAAGATGCTCTATGAGAGAGGAACTAATTGTTAAACAAATGTAATGGACTGAAACRGAGATGGTGTACCAGTAAAGAGACAGTGTGGGCAGATTGTTTCATGAGCGATCATCAGCATGCACCAAAGCATTAATCTGAAGTGTTGTACTACAAAATTCCTTCAGGAATAACACAAGAGATTCTGGTAAATGCTTTCCCCCCTGAGATGTTGAATACTCATAAAATCCATTGACCTGGTAAAAAGCAGAAATAATCCATCTGCAATGTGACTGGATGCTCCTGAGCCTCTTTAAGGCAGCAGACAAAAATGATAGGCTCAGATAAATTTAATAATAAAATTCCCTTTTACTGAAAGATGGAATGAACTTTCTTAATATGAATATATTTTTTTCCAACTGTATCATACACAATGTCTTTTTTACTTAAGGAAATTTATGTATCTCCAGGATGGAGTCCATGTTTTTGTCCATGTGATTGTTACCACGGCAAGATCTTGAAGAGATTCACTGATTGTAAGATTTCACAGGCCAATCTGGCCACATGTTGTCACTGAAGACTGTTAATTACAGGTTTAAAGAATTTTTTTAGGGACTTAAAAAGTTGCCAAAGTAAAATGGCAATTTTAAGATTTTTCTCTTTCTTCTGGAGACTACGAACTGATGATGAAATTTTACGTGCTCCAAATASTTATTCTTTTGTTCTYCAAATAAAAGCACTAACKGAGGGTTTCTAAATAAAACATAAACATTYGTAACTGTTTAAATAACTGTCAAACAATAAATTCTGCTTTGCCCTCTAGACCCAGTAAAAACTGCAATGATACACTTTAGCATCCATGAAAAYATGTTACGTAAAATGGACTCTGCTATCATMATAAATGAAACAGCATTGTTTTAAACTAAAATAATTGCTATCAACTTTGTTTTGCTACTTCTCTGTGTATTGAAGTTTTAGCCTTTTCTAAAAAATCTTGAGGGAGGAGAGAAAATGCATTTCAGAAAGTTAAATGCAATTTTTGCTGCAGCTGTCAGGGCTTCAGTATTACCTTGAGCTCACACTCTGCAGCTAATGTGGAAGGATCTGTGGCTGTATTTTGTTACAAGACTGAAAGATTTTTTAGATGATTTGCATTATTCTCAATTCGTTTTCTCTGAATATACCCAGAATTTTTAGTTGTTTCCTACTTCCAGATATCCTAAGCCAAAATAAGCAATTATCATCTGACCCTACTTCCTCAAGTAATGCTAAATGCTAAGCTCTTCATCATGATTTGAAATTCTGCAGACTCTCCAAGGTAAAAGTTCTCAAGTTCCCTAYTCAGTTTCCTCTAAATACGGAGTTTGCACATTGCAATTTGCAACAATCAGTCCTTTGGGTTAACAGACAAATCAGTTGCTGGGTTGTTTCTAGAGGGCCTCCTTACCAAAAGTTCCCAGGGAGAAAAAATTTTGACGGTAACTCTTGGAGATCTTCTCCTCTGTACTTTGAAAGTTGTTCTACAGATTTCTTACAGCTTTCTTATTGCTCTCTTACTGTCATGATTGAAAACCTTCTCAAGGGTTCAAAATATTATCATTGTTACTTTATTTGCAGATATTCTTATGCCAGCATTACTCTATGMCTTTTATAAATATTTTGTCCCACGTTTCATTTATTTTTGCTGTCTTAAATTGTCTTCCCTTTAAAAGCTATTCTGAATTTTGCAGGGTCCCAGCTGTGTAAAATAAATCTGTATAAGGTCTGGTAAAAAGGAAATTGAGAAGAGTCAGCAATGCATGYCATCTCATGCAGAGCCATCCTCAATGAATTTTTTTGGTATTGTTTTTCTTAAAAAAAAATCAGTACTAGGGATAAATTTAAGTATAACAGCACCTGGTGGATTTTAAGCATGAAAAGAAACTTCAGACCAAAGGCAAGTTATTATTCTTTTTCATTGTTCCTTGACATGTTACATAATGCCAATTACAAGTAATCAAAAGTTTCCTAATTGATGTCAGAGATATTTTAATTGTGTGCCTCATACGATGGTACAACTAAGATAAATGCTACTGATTCAACAAAGCCTTGGAGCTGAAAAAAGTAACCTAAAAAACTCCACAGAAATTTAGGGAATTAATCTGTGTATGCTGTGCTGAGAAATTTAATCTCACACATCAATGATAATCTCAGTTGCATGATAAAATTTACAAAAGAGAAGAGATGAAGAAAAAAGTCTGGTAGGAAAATAGCAAGATTCTACATTTTGAAGTAAAGTTAGCTTCCTTRATAAGGGAATCCCACTGGTTACTTGCACCTTGTAGAGGATAAAAAAATTAAAATGCATGCAAAAATTTTTAAAATACCATAAAAATAGATAATTATCAGCAAAATAGTAGAATTTCAAGCACAGMAATATGAGAAGAACAGATTGAGAATGAAAACTGAAATAAATAGAAGATTTCATCAACTTCACAGCTTCTTCAAGCAATATGGAAAACAAAAACAGCAGCTGTTTAAAACACAATAAAGGGACAAGACTCCAAGTAATGTCAGAAATGTTGACTCCTTCTCAGGAAAGCGAATGAAATCTTGAAATCAGAGAACAAAGTCTAACAAACACTCTGGAAAGGAGATATGATCAAAAAAATGCAATTGAAAAAAAAAGCAGAAAATTTGGAAATTGAGTGACTACAACCAAATGAACTGAGATGAAATGAGGGGCAGTGAAAAGGACCAAAACTTGCCAAAATTACTCATCAGGGAAGAAAGGTAAACGAAGAGACAGAATAACCTACAGAAATAAAATGTTAAAAAAAATTTAAAAATCCGAAACCAAGTGAAAACAATAAAAGTGAATGGGATGACAAGTACAAGGAAATGGACTGAAGGTTGCCCAATTAATCCCCATTGAAATAATAAGATTTCATTCCCTWTCCTGAAAGGAGACTAGGAAATTCTTATTTGTATGATCTTTAACTGACAAAATATAATGTTGAGAAAATGTGACTGGGGCATTGCAGGGCAAAGAGGTCAATAWCAGCCAAACCTATCCACACAAAGGCTTTTCTTGAACTTTGCTGACTCTCAGTGATCCCTTTTCTCAGACTRAGACTGAAAGGATAGCAGAAGCTTTTTGGTGCACAGAAAAGCGTCTTTAAATTGTTGCTATTTTGATCATCGACCTTTCCCCAACCGATTACAAATTTCTTCTGGCCAGCTTCATCCTTTTTGGCACTCTTTTCAGGCTTGTGGGAGCTGGCCAAAATTACTTTAGTTAACTTGCAAGACTGGGACAAATAGGTGTGTACTGTGTGTCAGTTCAGATCCTATTCTATCAACACAGAAACAAGCTTTTGTGGAACAAGGCATTATCCTGCACAATCAAGTGGTGCTACTCCTCACTGATTAGAGCAGAGCATGCATACATTAGTATGCATGACAAATGGTTTTAGGAAACAAGCAGAGCAGCCTGATAAGAGTCTAACCTTATCTATGAGATTAGCTTTTCTGAGGGACAGCTACAGCAACAAAAATATGAGACAGAACCACTCAAAGCTTTTTCCACTTTAGGCATTCATTATCARTACTCTTAATATTTCTCTGCTCACTGTTGTTTGTCTCATGCTCCTCAAAATTTTCAGTGACATTCCCTAYGAAAATATCCATTAATAGAATTTTTGTTGCATAGACATTTGGAAAAATAATTTTTCCTTATGAATATTTTCATCATTCTGGAATTCTAGATTTTATCTGCCACTTCCCATACCTCTTAAAGTCTACAGTCTAAACTTCCCTGAAAATTGCATCAAGGCAAGGGAAATAAATAGAAATAAATGGCTGCAATTTTCAGTGAAAACTAGTCAAGCTAAACCAGAATATGGTCATGGTCATGGGCCAAAGCATTATGTTGCCCTTACATAAGAGAAAGTATCAAAACTGTTTTCAAAAGACGTCTGGAAGACTTCTGATTCACCAGTAAATTGTATCAAATAATCCCATTTTTTTTGGCACAACAGAATTACAGGAAAAAATATTGGTTTAACAAAAAAAGGGAGCATCAAGAAAGACGCAGGAGCACGGTGATGACTTAAAGCTATAGAATAATTTTGCACAAAAAAAAACCAAGCAGAAAGTTGCAAGTATTGCCTCAATCTAAAAAGCTGCTAGGAAGAAAAAAAGACAGCTGAGAATTATTAGAAGTGCAAGCACAGTAATAAGGATATGTCTCCATGTCACATCGTGACACCCCCAGGCACCCGAGAGGACAGAACTGTGTCTGACAATTTTCACTGCAGCATCAGGGAACAGAGTGCTACTTATGTTACCCACAGGATGAATTATTGCAGGAAGGTGCTACTCTCTGATTAGCTCAAGTAGCTCCACACAGCCCTGTAACCTGCAGTGTCAGAACTCTGATTTGAAACTGATAACTGAACTAGGCTGCAGTTTCCTACTGTGGTTTAATGTTCCTTTGGAAACTCCTGGTTTTTATTTGTATCCCTCCTGACCAGATACATGTGTGTCAGTGTAAGATCTGCTATGTATAGTGGCTTGAGCTGGGTACTTTGCTGCCCTATTCTGAAATATTGATTGTTCAAAACTAGCAGTGTTTATAGATGGGAGTTGTGTGCCTGCTCGCCCATTTTTTGTGAAAAGTAAAGAAACACTTTATTTAATTTCAAAACTAATTTTGCATAGACATGATTTAAAATACAAGCCAARGTAGGCTCAAAAGTTAATAAGCAGATCAAAATAGGAATAAAAGCAGCAAAATGAAGATATGCCTATGGAATCAATCCTTAATATGAAATAAAAATATTTCTGAAAAAAGGAACTGAAGGGCTTGACTGAAGATGAATTTCATGCAAAAAAAGTTGATMTATATTTTTAGACAGGAAGTTGAAACATTCAATATACAGGAGAAAAGAGCATTACTGATAGCATGATTTGCACTTAACAATAGCTTAAAACAAAAAACCTCAGTGATCCCAATTCAAGCAAAACAAAAAATCTTGTTTGGAGAAACCCAAACCATAATGTTTTAATTTAAAGTAGCTCTCTAAGCACCAATTTTAATTACGTTTTAGCATCTTTAGATTTCTGGAGGTCCTATACATAATTTAATATCATATTTACATTCTGTGTATTTGAAGAGTGTTTTATAGCCCATACATAGTAARAGATCTGTGGGTTTCAGCTTATGAAATTACTATGTTAATAAGGCACAAATCCTGTGAAATAACTTTACATCCCACACAGTCTACCACTAAATTAATTCTGGCACTTTGAGTCATCAGACTGGCAAGGCCTAAGATAAAACATTGGAAATAATACAAACTAGTAYACAAGGGCTGATCAGCCTAGAAATGTTAAAGCAAATGTATTGTCTGTACAACAGAAACATTTAAATTATGTCTCATATAATRTTTGTTTCATCTTGGAAAGGCTTAAAAATTAYATATTGAATAAAAAGCCAAAGGTTTCTAAAGATCAAATGAACAGTCTTACTCTGTAGGAGATATCACTTCATAGAAGAATTTGAATAGAAGTAGAATAATAACTTTAACAGCAAGCAAATGCAAGTTTCATGGGATTCAAAATCCTGAGGATAATTAACAATTCAAATTTTAGAAGAGTTTACTGGAAAATAATGGTGCCTGGCTGCCACTGTAGTAAAAATGGAACTTCTTCAAACATTTAAAAATATTTTGTGTCATTCCTGTTCATTTGCCTTCATAGCCAGGCAACATCTTCTCTACTAATGCACCTGCAGTGGCACAATGATGCTCTCATAATGCTGTTGCCAGGTATCAGTTGATTCACTTGTTGCTTATGTGCTCAACACTATAAGAAATATCTCTCTTTTGAGAGAAAATTGCATTTTATATTTAATATATAGTGGCTAAATGCATACTTAGTGGAATTGTTAAGTTTAAAAGACTTTTTAGGACCCCCATCTGAGAACAGAACTGATCAATTTACTCTGGCAAATGCGGGAAATCCAACATTTAATGCAAAAGCCATTATATCCTGGGTAGTTGCTCTCTCATTACTTAAACACTAATCAGCAATTAATCTTTTTTTTTTTTAGTGGAAAAGTTTAGATTGAAAGTATGAGAAAATATACTTATGATTGTCTTTTTCCCTCAACATGCAGTTTACAGGGATTACAGGTTATTTTTACTTTCATTGTGCTTTGTGTTTCAATTTAGRCAGCTGTTCACTTTCAAAACCTTTGGTGGAAGTATATGAAGGTGGTTCATCAGTCTTAATTCTTCTTTGCCATACAAGGCCATGATCATTTCTAAATGTATAATTACATATCCTTTTACCTTTTACCCATTAATGTGTTTAGTGCAGAGGATGCTTATTTGCAAAGGRACAGTATGCTGTGCACCAGCAACAAGTCTGTTTGACTCATTTCCACTTGAAAGGRCACAATTTCACAAAATTACCTCAGTAATACACTGTTTGGAAGGTGTAATGCAGAATCTATTGACATCTCAGTAGGTACTGTTGTCATTGAATGTAGTTAAAAAGTTAAAAAGGGGTGCCACTGGTACCATCTTCCCACAACTGGTTTTTTTTGAGAAGTATTTGCCACTTGGTTTGTCTTAGTGATTTCAAACCTTAGAGTCCAATATCAGGAACTGCAGCATAGCAGCAATGAGCTAAATTGTTCTTCACTTCTGATGCTCCTTATTCCATGCACTCCTAGAATAACTAATTTTTTTCCCCTTCATCTCATTTTTTAAGGTAGCTAAAAAGTTTTGGCTCAATCATCAAAACAGGGAAAAAGTTCAGGCAGAGGCAGACACGTAGCATAAAAAAGGTTAGGGCAAATTATTGAAAAATTGATGAAGTTATGTGCAAATTTAGACAGGGTAAAATGCCAAGAAAACTTGAAACTACTTTGCCCTCCTGTATACAAGGTTATCCAAGGATTGTATGTTGGATTTGGCTGCATGGGTATTAGGATGTATTGAACACTGGGTGTTCTTGGGAATCTAGGAGAAGTAAAGGGAAAGGACTTTTGCTGAATGAGTACAAACCTCAACTCCTCAAAGACGTCTTGTAAGCTTCACACAGAAAACAGAAAATGAAAAGGCACGAGTTGGAAGWGGGATAATACACAAAACAACGGATTCTAGATGCCTCTACCAATGCTCATGGTAACGCTTCTCTACAGCTGTGTCTACCTGGATTCACATTTCTCTGGTCAAGGTGCTCAACTGCAGACACTCAAGGCAACCAAAACTATTTCAGTGGTGCCAGATAATAATGGCAATGCTATTTCTTTCCATAGYACTCAAAGAGAAACGTTTCTTTGTAATTTAGCCCCTCTGACAGTACGGGCTGCTGTAGAGATGACCTTCCAATTTATGTTCTTAACCTACTTTGGACTTTTTGGTTTCCTAACCTTCAAGTTGGTTGAGGTTACTAATACAGCTGCTTCTTCAGATTCCTTATATCTGCTTCTGAATATATTTTCATTCTCTGGCATGTAGACTTAAAGAATATGAATCATKGAATGATGACATTCAACTCTAAGGCCTTTGTGCATAAGGAACACATTTAAAATATTTTGCTGGCTGCACATCTAAACCAGCCACTTCTTGACATATCTGTCCTCAAGCAATGGCCCAAGCTAGTGAACATGTCCTGTCATGCTAACAGATGGCCCTTGTTCTAAACAGCTGAGGGACATGAATTCACATTCTAGTGATGTGAATTCATTCATCCAGGTGTTAAGTGGATACGCAGCCAAAAACTTCAAAATTTTGTGGATTTCTTGTGCCTTTAGTTAAGGAACTGAGAAATTTTAATCTGCTTTTATTATTAGCAAARCATCCACATTTAAGCATCTGTTGATTTGGTCTTTTAGATGTGTTCATGAGCTGAAATATGTAATGAAAAATAGATTCATTAATGATTATTCTGTAATATCAGAGTACATTAATTCTCTTTGAATTCAGGTTTGTATGCCTGCAGAAAAATTGCAAAATGGAGGTTGAACTCAGTCCAACCCCAAACCAACAGTAGCTGCATATGATTTAGGATTTGTGTGTGCATTAAGTATTTCTGTGCACTGCACTAACTGTGGCAGGAAAATACATGAGATTTACAACCTCAGTTGCATACAGACCATCTCCAGCAATTATTACAGCCTTGGATTCAAGAACATCTGTTCTATGTGCTTTGTAATCTGCACAAAGTGAAAAATACCATTCCACTTTCCCTTTTAAGGGTCTGCTATGATCTTTCTATTAAGAAAGTTGGAATTTTCTTTTTGTAAGAAGCAAAAGTGTATATCTGCATACACATTTAGTTTAAACTAAAAGAAAATCTACCTATTTCAAAGTCATAAAATCAGCACCATCTATGTTACCAAAGCAGAAGTCATAAAACACAATGCAGATAGGGTCTTGAATAAAAATTCACACTGATAAATARTTGTCTAGATGTTTTGTCTGCTGTAGTTCTCAATATCAGAAGTCACTTAGATATTGTCATGATGTTTCAGATCACTGATCCATTACAGGAAACTTATTCCCAACAATTAAGTATCAATTAAAGGAATTTTTGTATTTCTGTGCAATGTCAGTAAYATCAACAAAATTGTGGGCAGAATGAATAAATACTGATGACAATTATTCTACAATGCTGGGATGGGGATGTATTTTGGAGTCCTACCTCAACTACCACTCAATTTTTATTACTTCTAGTCTGTTTTGTAACCATGATTATAAACCATACCCAGAAATTACAAGATAAAATAGTTCATTATTCTTGGATCAAATACCCCTTTTCAGAAAAAAAGCAAGAGGCAAATTATAAGAATTTAAAAGTAGTATTGAGGAGGGAGGAATTGATATTTTGGGGTAGGCATGCTCTGATTTTGGTGATTGCACAACTTTCCTGGCCTTGGTGGAGAAATTATCTGCCAGTGGTTCCAGTTCATTGGAAGACGAGGTACTCTTAAGGATCTAATGGAATTCCACTATATGATATAGAGAGGACTGATTTMATGTTTAAAGGTCTAGGGAAGGTCTCAAAAGAGGAGGAATCATTTCATGATTGTTCTACAGCTTCATCTTTTTTTTCATTGCTAAACAGAACAACACTTACTACTTCACTGGGATAAAACAATTAGTCACAGTTTCCAGTATGCACACTGTCTACTTTTGAACACCACAGCTTTTCTAAACATGTAGCTGGGGTTATTTTGTTTTGAGGCTTGTATTTCATTATGTCTTACCTAGGGTTTTATGTTTCAGTATTCTTTCCTGCCTCTAACATTTGGTTTCATGTTTCATTGAGGATTTTGTATATGCCAAATGTTTTTTGTGATATGGGTCATATAATAAAACCCTTGTGAAAGATAAGGGTCTGTTTGCTACATCCAAATGATCACCTCAAAACTAAGAATAACTTTAGGCCATCAGGGTCCGAAAACAAAGTTTCTAAAATATTTATAATGTGACATGTTCATTCTCACCTAGATAAATGAAATGCACAGACTAAAGAGGAATGTGATCATCACTGGTCAAGTCAAGGATGAACTGAAAATGAACTTTCCTGGTTTTAAACTAAATCAGTTAATATTAAAGTCTTCRGAATAATTTTGAAAGCTTTTTATGGAAGAGCCATACAAGTACTGATTGCTATGCTTTAGATATGTCCATCCTTTAGATATATCCATCCTTTAGATATGTCCTTTYRTTAAGATCCAGTTGGTGAGAGATGRCCCTGCTCAAATTAAGGTACAAAATAGACCATAAACTGATGTCAATAATATGGATTTATTTAATAATAAAGGTGAGGTAGAGAAATAGATCAAGCAAGCACCACCTTTGTATCCAGTGGCACTCCATGGGTGGGTTGTTCAAAACTTTTCACTATTTTTACATCTTGGAAAAGATAGCAATTAATGCTCATTAGCTATAGAGTTCCCTTACTCTATTAGTTAATTAGTCCACATGCTTTGTCTTTCCCATGGGCAGGTGTTCAGCCATCTCTGGGAGAGCAGGGCTCYATCAAGTTTAAAGACTTGGGAAGAAAAATGTCTCCAGTTGCCCCTCACTTCCTTCTTCCCCGTCTTTGTACACTGAGCATGATCTCACATGTTATGGAATATYTCTTTGGTCAGTTAGGGTTAGCTGTCCCAGCTCTGTCCCTTCTCTGCTTCTTGGTGATTCCTAGCCTCCTCCTTGGTAGGGGAGGGTGAGGAGCAGGATAATCTGTGACTGTGCAAGTGCTGGTCAGCAGCAACAGAAACTTCCTTGTCCTATCTACTGTTTCCAGCACTAGACCAAAACATAGCCCCATATCAGCTACTTTGAAGAAAATTAACTCTATGCCAGAAAAAAAGCAAACATAGACTTACTGCTGGGCAAAAAAGRCTAATTCCTTAGGTATTACTAAAGTCACCCCTGTCTGTTGAATTTATTTGTAGTGAAAAGTTACTTCTTCACTTCAGGTTTTCTATGAGAAATTGATTGTTCCTGCAAACTYCTGTCAGTGCCTCTGTCCTAACACCTTTCTTTTTCTACAAAATAAGAGCAACATTGTCAATTRTATGACAATGCTTAGGAGGTACACGACTTTGCAATCGTTCCTCTGCTCCCACTCTTTCACTGCTGTCTGTTTTAATTTCTTTATTTCCTCTAGAGCTTATTACTCCATACCATGGATGTGATCTCCAAGAATCAAAGAAAGTGCTCCTGAACKGAGAATCCACAGATGGAGGAGCAAGCCATTACCCTAGATTTAACTATTCAGACAGTTTACTTCAAGGACATAGCCAGGAGTCCACAGAAAGAYAGTGGMACAAGAATTCTTTTGTCTGCCTTGMCTGAMACAAAACTGKTCCTYCAGAAAAACAACTTAATTACTGAAGCATGCAGTCTTAAGCTTGTTCARATTATTTGTAAAATAATTCCAAGGAATAGAAAGTATTTCATTTAGGAAAATAATATAAAATAAGCTATTGTTGACAGAATTTAAAAAGAAAATGTCTTAAATTTTTATTTGAACCTTAGTTCCCTATTTTACTTTTAAAATCTGTTATTCACATATCTTTTGGTGTTATCTTTACACAAACAAAGCAGCTCTTCTGTAAGACTAATTTTCATCTGTCTATTTCTCAAAAGTATCAGAGCTTAGAGAMTATCTGGAACAATAATTTGTATCTTTCAGGTTTTTGTGCAGTTTGAAGTTCGAGAGTGACTGTACTATGACAAAGCAGGGATATAACTCATATTTTTGTATGGCTACAAAGTGTTAATATGCTGCACAACAGCTGTTTCACAATCATCACTGASTTGACTAGAAAATTAGGACAGTATTTTAAATTTGCATTGTGTAGTTAATTATGCTGCATTATAAACTGCAATACTTCAGAAGTAAWATGAAAGAAAAAAAGAATGCTGTGTCAAAATAAGAAATTTCAGGGTGAGATATAAAGAAAATCCAGTAATTACTTTTAAAGCTGAAGGCATTGATTTTGTTATAATTCTTTATTAAAATTGCTTTATTCTACTACAAATGTTTGATGGAAATATAATTTTCTTATCCCATAGATGATGACAAAGTAGCTCAGTAGTTTCTCAATGGGTCATTTTTATAAAGCATTTGAAAGGCTCCCATGGAAATTTACTGTTTTATTTCTGCAAGGTATTTTCTCCATCTTTTCTTGTGATGAAGCCCTGAATTAATTTATCCTTCAGCACTCATATCCATGAAAAACTCCCTACCAATAATCACCCTGAAAGGATAGAAAAAAAAAATCTTTTTATTTAAAAGTAATTTGTTTTTTTTTAACCTCCTCAAAATGAATATGTTAAGATTTTACAACTAGCAGTTGGATAGTAATAGTTCTCAGAGAATTTCATCATGGATTTTGCAGGATTTACTAAAATATTGAGGTATAATGCTTGTTGCATCAGTAAATGAAGATGGATATTTTATTATGTCCTAAGACAAACAAATTTGAATATAATTTCTCAGCTGAAACATTGCATCTAGAACTATATCTGATAAGGCAAATCTTGASTTAATTAATTATGATCATATTCTGCAAATCAAAAAAGCTCAGCTCTAATTAAAATGTAAGCTGCTCTACTTTGCTCTGGCAAAGGCAGTACTGGGCACTGCAGACTAAATTTGGACAACATGCTTTTGGAACTCTCAATGTGCCTTTAATCACCTATTGACTGTCCCTGTTGCTCTCAATATTCTGCATCAAACATTAAATAGTTTTACAAATACAGACTTCAGTGGTGGTTAAACTGATTAAACTTGTATTTCAAWGCTTAGCAAGAACTGAAATTCCTTTGTTGTCGGCTTACCATTTATATTAGTTACTCAACAGTGCTGACCATTGCACAGGGACTGAATTAATACAACTCTTTGCCTCAAGACTGCACAGATTATTTAAATTTTTATTGTAAAAATTTATTTTCCTGTTTAGTTTTACGTTAATGAAAAAATATTCTACATTTGATGTAAATAATTCTGTTTCTGAAAACTTTTCTCTATCCCACAAAATCTCCAGCTATTTGGTTTATGGAGGTATACCAGCTGTTCAAATGGAAAATAGCACCAGTCCTTCTGATTTTATTTCTCACTTGATTCCTTTATATTTTTAATCCAGCACTACAACATGGTATTCTAGGACTCTGGGAAAATAATGCAATCTCAGTGAAAGGAATGAAAGGTTTAGTGAAATTAACAAAATAAATATTAGAGTTAGATCATTTCTATAATCCAGCTAAGGCTGTTCCTGAGCTCCTGTACCATTAAAATCACTTTTTTTATTCCACATGAGTTGTCTTACTGCAATTTAAGCTTTTTCAGTTATCTCAGTAGATGTCCCCTAGGACTGAAATTCAGATCTAAAAAAATTCTTCCATTTATTGTGTAATCATTTTTTTTTCCTTGCAATCAGTTCTAATTTACTTCTGTTGTATTCAGTGCCCTCTCTTTGATTCTCCTTTCTGAGCTAGACTGGAATTTCCAAAATGTTTTGTTTTGTCATTTCAYGTTAATAATAAATTCCCTTGCATATTCACCACGCTCTTTGACTATTTTCTCTGTCTTTTTCTGTTAACATAGAATACCATCTAATCAGTTGTTAAATGCATGTTGGAATTGGGTAGTTAACTGTTCCTATAAGCCAACATTATTTGGTATAGGTGCTAAGAAATTAATTTAATTTGCAAAGTCTTCTCAGGTACTATTAATATTGGCAAGTACTGTTTTYATCTGGAAGTTGCAAAACAAGTTTCTCAAAGAAACAAGGAAATTTCTTTAAAAATAAAATTATTTAAAAACTTGAAAAGAATTGTGCAAGTGGKGAAGGGCAAAAATGCAGTCCTTATTTTATTTTTTTCTGCATTTCCATATTTTTATGGAAATGCAGAAAAAAATAAAATAAGGCTTTGATCTTCTTTGAACAAAAGGTGTTGTACAGGTCTTTTGCTTCTGAGTGGCCTGACAGGGGCTATGATCAGGGGAAAAACATTTGCAGTTCTAAAACTATCATATARTTTTATTTGGTTCTTGGATGAGATTGATAGCATAAACATAAATAACAGGCTACACTCTACTTGCTACATGCAGCTTGTAACATTTCACACTAATAGCAGTGTATGACAGTAACTCCACCAAAATGTGAAATAGATGGACATGTAATGACATGTACAGGTAAGTAGTCCAGATCTCCAGTGGAGCTYCACGAGTRATTTATGTAAGAGCTAAATTGGTTGACGTAATTTAGGAAAGYGAGTGTCATGCATTCATAGACAATATCACTGCTGACATAAGTGTCACATAGCTTWTTAGTACTCAGAAGTTCAGAACATTTGAGTTTTTACTGCTCCACAGTTTTAGACATAATAAACCATAATAGCTGCTTTTCAAGGAAAAAAAAATAATAATATCTGTGTAGTAAACCAGAACATTAAATGCTTGACATTTTGATGGGGAGGGAATATTTTTGTGGCATAATGTTGAGAAACCCTAAAATCACAACTTCAAGCAAGTCTGCTAATATATTCCAGCTAACATTTTCTAGACATACTGCATTTTCTAGACAAAATAAAATGGCTTCTCCAATTATGAAATAATATTTGCTAGCTACTTTTCAGGATTTTCTCCCCCCCAAGGACTAGGTTGATAGGTAAACCTAGTGGAGACAAAGGAACAGCACAAACAGAGCATGTAGGGCTAAACTAATWAACAAATACAATTTATAATGAAGAGTACATATCAGGCCCTACATTTTGTAAAGAACTTGCAYCTGTATTTAAGTCCACCTATACTCYAWAGGATAAGCACGTGGTTWGTATTTGGTGTTCATTTACATCRCCTTTTCAGAGAARGTATTAAAAGTGCTTATGAGGGTTTTCAGAATTGCAACACCTTCTTGAATGACAGTTAAGTGACCCTCTTGTGTGCACTCTTGCCCTTGCTTGTACTATGATTGTTTTTAGAATASCAACTGTCCCATATAGAGGACTCCTAGAAAATACTATATTGTCAGCTGGGTTTAAACRTGTCTGTTTCACTCAATATTTCCCAAACCACTACAAAAATATTAAGGAAGAGTTATTCTTTTTTCCACTAAGTACCAGACCAACTAGGACTTTTGATACTASTTTCAGTGGAATGAAGATGCATGTTTTACTGAATATAAAACATCATGTTGAGAGCTACTGCTGGGTGACAGAGATATTCTAGTCATTCATGTGCTTTTTATTTTTATTTTTAATCATGTGCAAATTGGCTCCTTTACTGGCTTACTCAGGTGCTTCTGAAGAATACAGAAGCAGAGAAAAGCTGAACAAAGGTAATAAAGAGTGAGCAGAAGCAGAAAAAGCATGGTCTYCAAGACAGAGTATTAGGGTGTGAGCATGAGCATATAAACACCACACATCTAGGTTGTAGYCTGGGCTCTGCAGAAAGGCAGGTTTCCTCTTGGAGGCAAAGCCTATTGATACAAATCTACAGACTAGGGAAAGTAAAAATAAAAATTTGGATTAAGCATCTGTTAAATTTTCCTCCTAGGCTTTTCCTTGTGCTTCTATTAGTTTTGGAAGCTATTCCCTGGTGGAGCATCTAATTTCATGTCTCTGTATATCAGTCAGCTGTCACTTATGAAAATGGTGCCTTGAGTCAAATCCTACAATYCTGTTCCAAAAGTGCTCCCAAAACAACAAAAAGGGGGTAGTTTTGACAGGAAAGATAATACAACACTTCAACCTCGGTTTATAATCTTCAACCAAACTTGTTTTTTATCTTTGATGTCAGCCTAGATTTTTATCGCTGTTTTAATTTGAAGTATTTGGCTGAAAATGGGTTATATTTACAATTCAAAACCACCAAATCCTTACTCATGCAGTCCTGTTCTTAACACYTGAGATCATTACAAAAGACTGTAGTGGTTCAGTCTGCTTTTATTTCCTTTTGTCTTTAAAGCATTTCAATTAAGTTTTTTTTAGTTCATTACTAAAAAAAACATTTCCTTAGTTTGCTGTAGGCAAACTGATCTATGTGAAATAGTAATGACACAGCTGAAAACTGAAAGTAAAAAAAAATGTCTTCACTTAGACTTGAAGTATGCCAAAAGTAAAGCAAGAATGTGAATGTAGTAATCAGCACACCTCAGTAGGAACTTGATTTCCATTAAAGCTTCTCTATGTTCAATCTTTATTCACCACTGAAGCGGGTTTAATTATTTTTTACCATGTTTGAACAGTTTACAGCTGTTACTCTAGGAATTGCACAAAGYAATTAAGTCCTTTCTCTGCTATTTAGGAAGTCAAAAAGTAGTGGGGAAAAATGGATGTTAAACATTGTTACTTGGTTTCAYAGAGAAAATCCTGCTACCACATAGGTCAATCCGACTGCACAACTGCAACATGCTATCATGCAGAGGATTCAAATTAGGATCTTTATTTTCACACAAAAAAGGGGAAAAAAGCAAATACAGGAAAGGAGTGTCTATTGTTCAGTGGTATTTGAAATCAAACCAAAAAACTCCACTTAATCACTAACCTGAAAGTGACTGACAAGTTATGCAGTAAAAGATACAGACAGGTAAAAATTCAAAAGATTATATAAATTGTGTCCCAATTTTCTATTTCTTCATTTTAGACTGAGAAGACAGAACATACTGGGCAAAAGGTTCCTGATGTATATTTGAAGCAGACAAAACATTGTGTCATTGTTTATGCTGGCTTTAGAAAGACTGTACAGACAGATTTGCCATAAAAATKATAAATTGGTGTTTCTCAATGCTATTTTTAAGCAACTTTCTATCTCTCAGTAGAGGCAGAAGCAGATTGCACAAGAACAATACAAAGTTTTTCAAATCAAAGCAGACCGTTATGTGTTGTTTGATGCTGAGGCAAGTTAAGACATAGAAAATCACTCTTAAAATTTAAATCTCTTATGATTGCTCGCCCAAGACACAGTTTTTCAATTCTGTTTTAAAAGGTATAATAATTGGAGATTGAAGTAGATAGTCAATACTATCATTGTACTGGATCTGTTCTCTGAGCAAAGTGCAAAGTGTTCCAGTGACACTTCATTATAAATACTAAAGAATCTTTCTACCTGAAGTTATTTCCAAAGGAAACCGCAAAATACCTATTGAAAAAGTTGGTTGCTGTAAAAACTTCAGTGTTTGGAACCTTGACTTTTTCTGTTTCTAATTTTCCTGCAACTATCCTAATAGTTAACTCTCTTACATCTACAGAGCTTCTACGGGAATAGAAATKGGATTTTCCCAGGAATGCAGGAAGAAGTAGTTGCTCTTTCATGAGTTAGGTGCCATGCTCATTACCCATATATAAGATGATTCTATTTCCTAAGTGGAATCATATTATTAGGACAGCTTCATACATCAAGACCACAAAATAGAGGGACAGAGTAGGATACAACACGCATAAATCCATGCACACACTCTCAGACATCATAACWCAGCTTTGAAGAAGTCAAACAYCATAGTGTTATGCAAACACTGAGATAATCTGATTTTTCASTGTTGTATGCMGGAAAGAGGATTAATAACAGGAAAGGGAAGGGCAAGAAAATTTAAAGTCCCCTTAGAGATTTCCATAAAGCTGCAGCTGAARTTAYCCCTCCTAGAAGCAGAAATAGGAGAACAGGTGGGTTTCTGTATCTGCTTGTTTTATGTGAAAGAGGCTTTAAAAACTTATATATGTCCTATGACACGAAGTATCCTTTGTGGAATGTAATCTCACTCAAATAAGATGCAATTTCAAAACCTTTGTGAAAGGTTCAGCTTTGTGTGTAGTCCAGCTGAGAAGAAGATAACAGAACCCCTGCTAATCATTGAAAKAGTACACTGAGAAATAATGATGATAATTTGGATTTCTGCTYGCATACCATATCCTTCAGAAATGCAAACTAAGAAGACACTCATGCAGTCAATAAAAACCTACACAAACTTTTTTAGCTGAATTGAATAYTAATCAGTATTATAAGGAAATGAAAGACMAAGAAACAAAGARRGGCACTCAGTTACATTCGATACCAGAGAASAGCCCAGGTTCTAAGGGATCTCAAAAGATCATCTGGTCAAATCTTAATGGATAAGGGAGCCTAGGAAAGTTTCTTTAGCATTGTGTCCAGTCATGTCTTGAAAACCTTCAGTGATGAGGATTCCACCATGTCGCTGGAGAGCTTGCTCCAGTGCTCAGTTCTTCTCACTGTGAAAATTTATTTTTTGTTGCACAATGCAAGTTGCACCTGATGTCTCTTGTTCCTTTTATGGTTCCTTGTGAAGAGATTGCCTTTCTTTCCTTTT
Organism: Alauda arvensis; assembly: GCA_902810485.1. NCBI lineage: Eukaryota > Metazoa > Chordata > Aves > Passeriformes > Alaudidae > Alauda > Alauda arvensis. The sequence goes on from CADDXX010000031.1 coordinate 1,927,382, forward strand.
TCAGTTGCCCTTTTAAGCACTGATGAATTCCCTCTTCCCTGAGCATGCTCTTCTCCAGGGTGAAAAGACCTAATTTCTCCAGTCTTTCCTCAGAGTGCAGGTGTTCCAGTACTTTGATCATCTTTGTGGTTCTCCTCTGGACCCTCTGAAGACTGTCTAGTATTTAAAGTATCTTCTTTTGATCAATTGTTGCATAAAAGATGTATGAGAAGCAGGCAAATGCAAGCTTATTCATGACTCCCTCAAAGAAATTGGTCTTTATTCCTAAGGGTTAAATTTCGTTTACAATAGGATCGCGATTATTTCACAAACTTTGGCTTTTAACTGTTACACCCAAATTGAAAGTGTCCAATCTATTAGSAGTCTTAAGGAAGGTGTAGCTGGAGACTAGGGTTGATAGTCATCCCAAAGCTTTAAATAAAGTCTCTCTGCTATAGAAGCTGCTGCCAATACATGCACAAGAATAGCCTAACAGTGTCAGGAGAATGGGACAAAAATGTTGTGCTGCCAAAAGAGAAGAGGGCAGGGAAATTTATTAAGTGCATTATAACTAATAGAAGACCTTATGGTGGAAAWGAAATTTGGACATCCTGTCTGGGACACATGTGGAAATTAATATCCATTTAATTTGAATAATGTAGAGCATAGAGTCTGAAACCATGAGACTTTTGTGTTTTGCTAGGGAGTATAATGCCATGTCATAACAGCAACAGGACTTRATGCCTTGCCAAAGAGAGTTTGTTATAGCTCTCCAAAGCTGAATGAGATGCTCACTGAACTTCAGCTCATTCTTTATAACATAATTAGCACTGGTGTTTCCAGACTGTAACTGCTCTGACACTGATATATCCAGGGTTACAACTCTGAAACACTTTTCTATCAGACAATAGATACAGCTGCAGGAAACAAAGAAAAAAAAAATTTAAAAGCCCTTTTCTCACAGGCAAGCCTTGTTTTGGAAAATTTCTCACTTCAGGGGAAAAAAAAACCAAAAAATCTGGCTGAATATTTGTGATTTATTTTGGATTTTCAACATGTTAACTGGWCTAACTCCTATAAATGGAAAGGTTCAAATTGTAAGAATTGTTTTCAGGTTGTTGAAGCATATTGTTTTACGTCAAAATACACTTTTGAATGGAAAAAAGGAAGATTAACTTTTGAAAATGTTGAAACTTTGACTTTTTATCCCAATTGAGAATAAGGATAAGTTCTTCTAAATTTCAATAGTTTTCCCATGGTGAAAAATTGTTTGAATACTCTTCAAATATAAAAAAGAATAGTGAGATTCACAGATTTTGTAAATAAGTCCTTCAAAAGTGAAATTGGTCATCACTGAATTAGATTCATTGAGACTCATTCCACCATTATCCAGTAGAAAATTATATCATCTCTATCTCCAAAAAATGGCAGAGAAAATGCAATTTTTTATGGAAGCCAGCCAAAGATTAAWAGGAAAGTAATAATGTAGTTTTGCTGATACTTATATTCTCAACAAGCATCCTAAAATTCTCTAAGTGATCAAAGTTATAAACTCTTTATGGTGCCAAGAGATTAAAACAGCTCAGTCAAATGTTTGAACCGTTTTGATTTACCAAGTTCAGAAAAGCTTCTGAAAAATATTAAAACAACCTCTTGAAGAAGGTGAACAGGGAATAAGACAGAGTATGTTGATAAACACATACTGAAGAGTGAGTAAATAGATTTATTCTTTCACTTTATAGAGCTATAAAGTTTTGGTATTAATTCAGTAAAGGGCCTGGGCATCACTGCMGGCAGCTCAGTGGAAACTACAGCTCACTGAGCAGTTTCAGTCGAATGAATAATCAGGTTACATGAATGCAGGGTGTAGAAGGTGACTATGCCTTTAGAATACTGGAGCTGATGCAGGTCTTCTTTCTCTCCCTCAAAGGAAAACTTGTGTTTAGAGTTTCAGAGAGGACTACTGAGAAAGAACAAGTGCACAGAGCAATTTCCCGTGAAGAGAGACCAAAACCACTTGATTTGTTTACCTCAAAAAGGGGATAAATGACAGTCTATGAGCTGAAAGTAGTTAAAATTTCACACAGATTCTCCAACAACATAATCAAGATGACAAAATCAACCACGAGGAGGTTGGAAAGTGCAAAAATAATACTTAACTGCCAATAACTAATAATACAGATGTGTCCCAATAAAGAGAAATAATTGTAAGAAAAATGGTTTGTACAGAGTTGCTTAGTTGCTTTTTAGAGGTAAAAGATTTCATTCTTTAAAAATATGTTTTATTTCTGGTCTACTTCTGCAATTTAATATCTTCAGATGATATTTACATTTACATATTTACATTGCAAAAACACTTTCTAATGATATTTGTTTTTACACTCATCAGAGACTTATTGATGTTGYATGATTGATAAACAGACCATAACCTGTCACAAAGACATGCACCTCAAGCTTCATGTTCTTTCAGGAAATTAGCACTCGGTACTATTTAAAATCAAATGTATCTCTAGATAATACTCGAAATGAAAATACTTATTTTCAAAACACTAAGCTATAAAACAGTTTTCCTAGATATTTTTTAATCTCTTCCATTTTTTTTCTCCTCGTGATTACAGCAGCAACAATTTTAATGGTCACAAAATTCTGACATATTCCTTCAAAACATCAATGTTTTATTAGTTACATATTATATAGAAAGACAGTTGTATAAATACAGGGAGGATATATAAAGCATAAGCATTTTTCATGAGTGCAACCATCTTTGAGTCATAAAAATAGTTTGCCAGCATACTAACCAGGGAAAGAAATCCAGTCCTGATTTGCAGCTTAATCTAGTAAGAAACGGAAGCATTAAACTTCTATCATATGTCTGTGATATATATTACATCAATTTTGAACTGCCAGTGACTATTCCTTACTTCAGATCTTTCAAAGGAAAACAACATTATTCCCATTGGGTGGTTCCAATATTTTTTGAAAGSATTCTAAGATGTAGCATGTAGTAGTTTCTGATTGTAAGGCCAAGGAGAAAACATTTAGAGTGAATTTTCTCAAAAACATAAACACGAACAATATAATGGTGATAACTGAAAAATGTGACTAAACGAAATATGATAAGATAGATAATAAAATATTTAGATAATAATKACATAATTATATATATGTTTATGTTTAATAACATAAACATTTTTATTTTTATCAAAGTCTACCAATACAGTCACTACATGAAAATTAAAATCCTAAATTTAAAGATATCTTACATCCTACTGCTTTGATAGATACAATTTGGCTTTGAATAAGACCAATGAATGATATCATGTTTTACATGCCATTTATAAAATTATTGCTTGTGAAAATAAATGACAGGGTGAAGGTGTTTTTATCACAGTCTGTCATTTGATTTTTACAGCAGTACAACAGAGGTGATCATCTTTACAGTCTTGYAGAATGACGACCTTTTGAAAACTGACAACTTCTTACTAGATTAGCCTATAAAATATGTTTTCCTTACAGTTATGAGATTCCCACCCCCACAATATCTCAATTATATACTTATGGGAAATAAATTATCTACAGCCTAGATAATGGCTTGTGTGTCTTACCACACAAAAAGTCTATTTGCTGGTTGGACTCTGAATACTCAACGATGATTGTGTCAACCTGCATTCCATATTTCTAGTGTTGCATCTAACTACTTATTAAGGACTGAGTTGAAATTAATTCTATTTCAGGCACAGTCTGTTGGTAGAATAAAGCCTAATAGGGAAAAGCCAGTGGTAYAGGCAAAGTGTAATTTTCTCCTATATATGATCATCTTTTGACATAAATTTACCAACAATCAARTTAGATTTCTGCATCTAATTCCACAGAACTTTTCAACACAAAACTTACAGATGCAGTAATTGTAAAAGTAGCTAATCAAAATATTTTCATGGCAGCTGAGCACTCAATACTGCTTTTTTTCATCTAAGTATTAGAAGTAAGAGATTAAACTCCATTCTTATTTGGCCTGAATTGTTATTTTTTGTGTAAAATAGACTCYTAAAAGAACTAATTCCAATTGCAGAATGCCATAATTAATGATAGGCAGATACGAATTTATTTCTTACCYTAATTAAACATGGTCTTAACCTGTTTCCTCAAACAAGCATAAATCCAGAAAGTCACTATATCTTTTTCATGTAGTGTAAAACTAGTAGAGCTATAGTAGATGAGACACTAAGTTTAATACTGCGTGTACTAAAATAAAAAATTTGATAGAGCAACTTCATCATGCCATCAGCTTCTGAATCCATGGGCTCTCCTTGAAACATAGCTGTTTGTGTTTAAAAGAAATATCACAGTAAATAAAGTAAATAAATATTTACAAGGCACGATAATACTTTACAATAAAAACATTGCTTTTTTGTCCATGAATAAGTCACAGTATCCATTCAATTACTTTGTCATAACCTTCACATGAAAAACCCTAAGKAAAGATTGTATATTTCCATGTTTATTTCCAGTTTCTGCTTAGACCGGTAAACTACAGGTGCACTATCCCAATAATCCTTCYTCAGTCAGGGAGTTTCAGAAGTATGGCTTATCTGAATGAGTAACTGAGCTGGAATCTGTATCCAAAGGAACTTATTCATTTYATTACATATGAGAAGGGTGCCTACTGTCTGCAACATGTAAGAAAAAGTGTTAAGGGAAAGGGAAARAATATATGTAGCCACCTTGACTATATGTCAAAATGRCCATGTTCCTGGAGACCAAACTGGATTTGTTTTAATACCACAACTATTAGTAATTATCCCTTCTGAGTCCATTAGTGGATACCAAGTTGCTTTTCTAGAGAATGACAGATCTCTCTCTCTTCTCTATTTCTTTGTCTTAGGTTGTTTCCTTGAATGATGCTAAGCTTCCTATAACATTTTGCTGGGAATCTATTATGATCCCACTCTTTTCATCTTTTATTCTTCCACCATCATTAATTCTTCATTCTCTGCTGTAGTAATAAAATACTTTATTCCCATTTTGGAGTTAACTCAGGTCTCTTTCATGATTCTCCTTCATTCTAAGTGGCGTCTCCTTCTTCCACCAAACGCCATTATCATTTCTTGGACTTTGAATGTCACAGATTTGCTCCTGTCTCTTCCACTTCTCCAAATTAAAGTGAAAGTTTTCATTAAAGTAAGTCACCTCAAAACATAGTTAGAAATGTAGAAAATTATAGTACATTGTCTTCTGTTCATTCCCAAGAATCTGTTAGTAACACATGACCTATGAATATTTCRATACCTAAGTGTCATGATGGTGCAACCTAGATATTGAAAGTAAGCTTGCTGTGATCAGTGAGAAAATGTACATAAACAAAAATAGTAAAGGAAGAAATAACACATCTCTCTAGCTCAGCAACGTGGGGGGGATAGAGCTCTGTGGCGTTAAAAAGCATGTAATTTGAATATGTAGTGTCTGTATCACAGACTAGGTTTTCCATGGACAACCACAGAGCTCACCCACATTATGTCACTAAGTTGGTATTTTGAAACAAGGCTAGAAAATTTAAAAAGTGATACGGATTTCACATTGAAAAGTAACACCAATAATGTGTACCAAACTAGACAGTATTTCTGTGACTTTCTGRTAAACTTGAAAGACATATTCCACCTGAAAGAAACAGAAAAAAAGTAAAATTTAATACCACAGAAACTTTTTAAATGCTTCCTGTTACTAGCAACACCAGTTAAGAAGACCTTTCAGCATCAATGCACATAACTGCCTAGGGAATAAAGAACAGAAGCAGCTATTTCAATAATATTTTTACAAATCTATACAATTTAAGTATAAATGTGATCTGGAAAATATTCTGCTATTACTAATTCAGCAGTATRCCAGTTTMTATTATCTCTGTAATGGTCATGTATAAAAGCTTTAATCAAGRATAACTTTCTAATTCCCTAAAGCACTGTAATCCYGTCCATACTTTAAAAACAGCTGTTTCACTAATAAGGTACCAGGAGGCATAACTTCTGGCAAAGTTCAAGTAAATTAATATGTGATATTTTAATCACAATTAAATTTAGTTTTGTTCAATACTGTGCACACMCACACACACAAACCATGGTYATTTTTTTACATAAAGAAACTCAGATTTCAGGCTACTTGATGYAAGATACTTGAGCTAATTAATCTGTACTGATATATACAATATCTTTAAACAGTTCTGTATGCCTGTCTAAGTAAGCCCGTGGAAAATAATAATATAATTGAAGAGATATGGATGATGCCCTGGGAAACAGGCAAATCCACAAAGACACTAAAAGAGCAATGAATGAACACTTGTTTATCAAAGAAAGACTRGACAGTGGAAATTAAATAAGAAAATACGTAAGACAAAAAAAATATACATCAAACWGAATAGTGGCTACGTTTAGCCTGAAGTAATTTAAGTGATGAAAGACTATGTCATTACAATCAAATATGTCCATAGTTTTGTAGGAACAGCATTTATGTTMACATAATCCTATTACAGCATTAACCTTATCCAATTGACTTGGAAGTAGGAAGYAAAAACAGAGTTGAGCAAGTTGCTAAAATTGTCAGTGTGCTTTCTACATTGCAGAATGAGGTAAGACAGGAAAAATCTAAGGAGAAACTGAAAAGCTGTATCATCAGTTCAGAAATGCTTTTAAAGTTTCTGGTGGTAGAAGGAGAGCCAGATCTAAAGCTTTAATATAATTTGACTTTGTGCCATATTCATTTTCTGTATGACAAACACTAAAACTCATCTGTAAGCAATGTAGAAGGATAAACCAATGACAAAAGCCATTTAGAAAAACCATAATTTTGAGGAAATTYGTGTATGAAAGTAGAGAAATTTTAATAAATATATGTAAATAATATARTTTTCTGACTTTAAAGATTTACCAAAGAAATTAATCAGGGTTGCCTTACAATTATGTCAGAAAACATAATATGCTTCTGTATCAGATTTCATTTTAATGTTTTGTCTGGACCAGTTTTGCAAGATTCCTGATGTTCACCATTTGCAATGAAGTCACCTTTTAAAGTTTTCTTAAAAAAAAGTGAAATGTGGGAGTTGCAATTTTTATTGTTCTGCAAATAGCAGTACATAATTTACAATGATCATGTGTTTTTTAGGCTTTGAAAAAACTTAAATGAGGAAGCCCTCTGAAAGCCACAAAAACTATTCTGATATTTTGAACTGGAAAAATAAAAATAAATTTTCAAATTTTCCAGTAAAAATATAAACGTTCTGATTTTGAGGTCTTTAAATGTTGAAGTCTGTATAATTTCATTTTGTTATTTTCCATAATTATGATATACCATATTATGTATCATTAAGATTAACTTGTAAAAATGCTAGGCAAAAAAAAATTGAAGATAATKATAACTAATCAAAACAGCAATTATTCTGATTATTGAGTGAAAACGTATGTTTTAACTGTATTTAGAATATTAAGTTCAAATGTGCTAGGTTATGTGAATAAAAGGTGATCGCAGGGAACACGCCTGTCCTGCCAGAACTGTGGGAAAAGCACAGGCAGATGGGGCACTGATGACCCAATGAGTAAAATGATGTTGTAGAAACAACTTCTCCAAAGACCATCAGAGAAGAGTTACTAGACCATTGACCCCAGTGGAAGCCCCACCAGAATTAGTCAGCTAAACTCTCCTCCTTAATAAGGATATCCATGCTATCAAGGGTGGTTGCCTGAATGGTATAGGACTTACTGTTGACACAGGAGGAAGATTATTTGGGACTTCTGATATGGCTTAAAGGGGCTATGGGAATAGGCAAGACTTATTATGGGATGTTGTTCTTGGGTTGGCTGGACTGTATTTAGCTTCCTCCACAGTAGCCCATACACTGCTGTGGCTTGGATTTGTGACAAATAAAACACAGGAGTTTTGGCTGCTGCTGAACCACATTCTCAAAGCATCAAGGTTTTCCCTTTTATTACTCCACCAGCAACCTTCATTACTGAGCAACCAGAGAAACTRGATCAAGATCTTGCTGTTCAAGTTTAAGTAAGTACTGTGTCTGATGTCATGGGTGCCCTGCAAGGCACTGTTTTCTCTCTGTGTTGATCTCTGTGGCAAGCTGTGTTAGCGCTGTGGGTGTGCTAACAAGGGTGCTGGACACTGGCTGGACCTGGGGACATGGAACCACATCAGCCTCATGTCTAGGAGGCTGGGTCCTGAGAGGCTCACTTGAGCCCTGAAGCCCACCAGACATAGACTCTGATGGCTTAAGATCCATGCTCTTCRATACACCCATACAAGGGGACACAACTGAATTTCTGAAAATCTGGAAGTACAACTGTTTGCCTTGATGTCCTCAGTGCTCTTGGTTATTCTAGAAATGGAACATCATCCTTTTACAGTCTTCTCTCATGAACCTGATTTAATTTCCTTATTTAGGTACCTCTGACAGATAATACAGTCTCCTCTCTGACCTGTACAGCAAGTTCTTCTCAGCTTTAGCTGATGTGGCAACTAAAGATTTCCTCTCTGCCAGGAAAAAAATCCTTTGTTCCTTCCTTGAATCAACCTCTGTTTTTAGAGGTCTTCAGCAGCCCTTTATGTGTTTCTTCTTTGCCTTAAATATTTTCCCTTTCTAGTCTTCTAAGTCTCTAAAGAGAACTACTTTATTTCAGGTAAAAGGTTTACACATTTATTTGYGAATGTTCCTCATCGCATCTGATAACCACTAGGGACAGCAGCCACATCACTGTTAGCTGACTTTTTGTCACTGYCAGAAGTCCAGTACAGGAACCAAGGACAGTACCATGACAAAAACTTGAATGGGACTCTTAACCACAACATTTAAAATAAATGGGGTGTTTGTCAACCTGTAGAATAGGGTCCTGAATTTTATTGTAACCTGCACTTATTCATATCATGCTGATAACTGGAAAGATTTAAAGGCAAAAAGTACATTCTAAAAAGTATRTGTATAATACAAGAGATCTGTGACTTTTTAGAGAGATTAATTAAATTTTTTATGCCAGGAATTACGATATTACTATTATCAACAAGAGTGTAACTTAAGTCAAAAATTTGTATATGRTCAGTTAAGTTAATGATTTACTATCTTATTTTTGCTTTAAGAAAGAAAGCCAGAAAAGAATATATTTAGAAGGCAGTAATAAATACCACTAAGAATTRGTAGTGTAATTTATGGTAAATTACGGGAAAGGTTTCCTTTTCAAAAGGAAAACTACTGAAATATATTCAAACATTTTTAATCTTTCTAAATGCTGTCCAGACTATACATCAACTATTCAATATTTAGAAAGATTGCTTTTTGTACTTGAAGATTTTATATATTTTTTCCCCTGGATGACAAATTAAGATGAAAAAATTTCCTTTTGTCTTTATTTTGTTTCAATTTTTTTCTATTTTATTGAAGCCCAGAGTTGTTCAATTAACAACTGAATTTAGTAGTTAACATCAGTAAAATAAATTCAGAAGAAGAAGAGTATTAGGAACTGATCTGAACTGATTTAAATGTCTATTGTAATGTGGGTACATTACTCTTAAAGGTGGGAAGTGGCTGTGTTGTACAGTAAGAGAATCTCACGAGGTCATGCTATTTCTATGTAGAGTCTGATTCTCATCTGAAGCTATTTTTGATGGATTTTTTATGACRGGAACAAACAAAGCCAGCTTGTCCAGTAGTGGAGCTAGAAGATACACATATTTCTACTCATACTTTGTGACAGCTGATTGGCAAAGGTTGTATTTCTATGCTATACAAAAGTCCCATAGAAAAACTGCCAGGAAGTTACACACTCCCTTCAAAAACGTTATTGAAGTACTTTTGTTATCAATTTTKATTCTATATATCAAGAAAATTTTTGAGTTATTTATAAAAGACATAATTTAGGCTATTRATAGAGGGCATCAAGTAGAATTTAGGATGTATGATCATGGGTTATATCTTTCACAGCTTTTTCTTTTCCTCCTGTTCAGAATTGTGTGCAAAATAACATTCTTCTGATGAAAATAAACAAAGYAAATTATGTAYTGACTTCACTATGTTGAGTCAGAATGAAYATAGAGGTGATGAGGAAATTAGAAAGAGGGAAACATTTACTAATGCATTAAAAAATGTTTTGGTCACTGTGATAAATTAATTATTATAGTAAAAGAAAGTGCTCACAAAACATTTGAAAAGGGAAACTGACTGTTTATGTATCTGCTTCTCTGCAACCAAATAGGCTTGAACTCATTCAGGTATCTCTATCAGCAGGCACCTACCAGCCTTTGCCAATCTGTAGCACCACTGTGGCCACAGTGCAGCAAAAACAACCTCCACTAGATGGTAGTGGCACCACTAATTGCTGGTCCTTCATCTTAAAACTGTATTTTTCAATTGTATTGGTGCTTGTACATTTGAGATCATAATTAAACGGTGATATTTTTCAATGCAATTACAAGCCTACAAAAGGTACTGATAAATTTAACAAATACTGAAATTTCCCTCCTGTTGGTAACCACTTTACTAGCACATGTTATTGGGTTAAATAGAATCAAAAAATAAATGTTGAAAAGGAACTGCAAAAATCAGAAATCAATAAATGTCACTAAATTAATATAGGAAAAAAAAGCTAAAATATTTTACTTTGAGTCAATTCAAGATTAAACTATAATTTTCTATAACACCCTGGGAATCAGCATTTAGGGAATGGGTCTTCTGTTCTCTAAAGTCTTCAGTCCTTTACTAAATTATACAAGACTCACTATGCTTCTTTACCACTAAAAAAAATTACTGTGATTTAGAAGAAAAGGTCATCCTAAAAAGCTCATGAGAAAATTGTTGTAAGCCACAATTTTCAAGATACTCTTTGCCATTTAAGAGAGGAGCACTCTTTATAACTAAATGGTTTCAAACTGAAAATTTAGAATCAGTTCAATAAATGGTAATGCTTGACATCCTTCTGTTTCCAGACACAAAGAAGTGGTTCAGCAAAAAYGTGTACAAAATTTTTCTGTTCAAACAAATATTGCCTATCAGGGAATCATTTAAAGCAACATTCCCAGACTGCTCTGGGGAAAATCAGCCATATCTTATGTACTTTGTCCTAATGCTTTTTTGCCATTACCATTATAYTGTGTGTGTGCACTAGCTATCTTGCTTTGCCCTGTTTTAGGAAGGGTCTCTGAGCTACTCTAGCCTCTAACACAGCCTTTATAAACTTTTTTAAAATTACTTTTTTTTCTTGTTGAAGTACTCCTATTCATAGCCYATATTTTGCAAAAAGATCTAAATTAATCTGTATCTTTGTGCAATCATATTAGTCTGCTAATTTTAGAGAAGCTTTTAGTAACTCAGGGTTACTGCTTCTAGATTATTTGATGCTTGAGAAACTAAAAAAGAAAGGAGCCCAGAAGTAATAGCAACAAGCTAGGAATTAATATCAAGGAGCAAACAAATCAAATTAAATATTTTGGGTCCATGCCCTGGGCACAATCTGAATATCCTAAATTGAGTAAAAAASTCTATTCACAAGTAAATTGAGTTCCCCTACGCATCTACAGATTAAGAATGGCTTGTTCAAGAAATTCCACTGATTGTTTCCTCAGGGAGGATATTGATGTTTATAGGAGCTGTTATGTCTGCAGGCAGACATTTTCTTCAGTGRAAGAGACTTCAAGGAAACAAGTCTCTTTTCCCTACTGTTGCTGTTGAAGATCATGAAAACAGAGTCTGGTAATCTATCCTGCCAACTTTTGTTATGCTTAATGCCCATTTCAGACTGATTTATGCATTTTTCTGGGGTGCAACATGTGGATGCAATGAATTCTTCACTAAACATGCAAGATAGCTTCACAGGGTTTTTACCCTTGAAAAGTATATAAAACCTAGTCAGGTTATGCAGAGTCTTYAGACTTCAGCTGAAATATCTGCAGTCTGTAATCTGTGAAACAATTTAGCTTCCCTGAAATACTGAAAAATGTGGRTAGTTCCCTGCAACCTTGAGTGCACTTTGTTGAGTTACTCTTTTTGAGAAAAGGACACCCTATCATTATCAGRGTTTTTTACATTTATATTATTCTGTCTGTTTTTCTGTGATTTAGGTGGTCAGAGGATATTGTCTGGCAGACTTCAGGAGCCAGTTCCASCTTCATATGAAGCTGCTACAGCTCCAGGTCCAGCCAGTGGCATGGCTAACAGTGTTCCCAATAACACACACAAACTGCTAGCAGAGCTCACCACACAGACCAGCAGAGAGTAAACTGGCTTATTTGACCAGTGACATGTGTTCTGCCTGAACGTCTTTTCCTGTCTCAAATTTTAAAACAGGCAGTGAAAATAAAAGGCCTGGTATCAAAAGCAGCCTTGGACTTAGGCAGATGTCTAAAGTCTGAACTGTAATTCTTAATTCTCTGTTTAATTTCTGGCTAATTCTTGAGGCCCAGAAACTCAAATGATGGCTCCCATGGAATTTGTGGTCCATTACTGTAAATGACTGATATTTCAGACCGGACTCTGTGGAGCAGCTCATCTCCTAGATGGTCGCTAAATACATTCCACAACTACAAACAGAATGGGACAATGACCATCTACCAAAGTAGCTTTAGTAGCTGTAGGACAGAATATAATCCCTGTGGGATTTAAAGGATTTCTGTTAAACTGCTGGCATCTCAGTCACTACAGCTCTCACTTGGGACCACAAGACCAAGGTTCAGTTTTCCCCCAGGATGCTACTACAAATCACTTGCCTCCCTGACCAGAAAATCAACTCCTCCTGTCAAAGTCATTTAATCCAAAGAAAAGCCAGTTGGGCCAGGAGAACTGTTATGTATTTTTAAATACGGCAATCCCCTGGACTTTGGCAAAGAAGGAAGTTCAAACCACACTACCTTAAGCATGATTTTTAAGTTTATGGCTCTCTTCTTTCTGTCAACCATTTACTGTAGACAAGGAACAGCATATTTCATTTAAAAAAAAAAAAGTTACAGACCTTAGTCTTGGGAAGAAGTTTCTGCAGACAGTCCTGCAAGGAAGTATTCACCTTGGTGAAATAAAGCAACCTAGTTTTAAAGGGAAAATTTGTAGAAGCTTATTTCATCTTTTCTGTCTCGAGATACTCACTACCTAGACAGTCCACTATTTAATTTTCTTCAGGTATCATGCTGAGGGGTTTTATCCCTAACACACTAATCTGGATTCTACTTGAAGAAGCAGGAACTTCAAAATTACATACTTAGAGTCTCTGCACTGTGGTATGCATACCTTTTTTCTGACTATAACCTTTTGCTCTTTTATTATATAGAGAACATTCTAATCTGGGACATTAGTTGTTTTTTTGTTTGTTTTTTTTAGTGTACAAAGAAAAGTGTAAATTCTATCCCATAGCGATGAATTTAGAACGTCTCAAATTCCAGTTGTAGGTTTTAGATAGTTCTACATATAACTGAAAACCCTGCTGCCATGAAGAAAGGTTGGTCATCTCAAGAATTTATTCTAAATATTTTATAATSCAGGAAAATTAATAGCTTCATGTAGCAATTTCTAATACACAACATTACAATATATCATGTGCTAAAGAGGCAGAGAGATTTTGTTTTAGTTTGTTTGGGGGGGTGGGTTTTGTTTTGAGTTTGTTTTTTTTTAAAGGATCTCTTCTTTCGTGCACAGACAGATTTATGGACTGTGTGTTCTGGAAGGGAAGATTTTTACAACTGATTTACAAYATTTACAATATTTTGCTATTTCCAGTTGAAAGGCAATAATAAGTTTGAAATCTACAGGAAAGACAATTAYAAGTTTGAAATCTTTAGTATTAAAYATTATCCTGGTTTAAGACTAGTTAAAATACTTCATACAGAAATCAACCCCTCCTTTTCCTGAGGATAGGAAAGTATCTCCCACACTCTTCCCACATACATCTCAATGTTTATACTAATCCCTGACAGCAGGGTATGTGCCAACACTTTCTCAGATGGCTGTCATTTTAAGGTAAAACGAAGATATAGATCCCAGAAGCCACTAACACCCCYCCTGATTATTCTTTTGAAAGTCCTCTGTGGCAACAGTGCAATGACTGAAAGMAAAGCAACAGGGACTCTGAGTGACCTTGAGGACTCAATAGATTCCTGAGTCACAATGACTTAAAYAATTCTTGCTGGCTTTCTCTTATTGCCATTGAAGAATCTGTGCTCTTCTCCTTTCATATGACAGAGTATTGGAGTTCTGGAAACATAATGYGTACTGAACACCATACTGTGCTTCATGGGTTTGTACTGCTTTTTGTCTTGTTTCTAGAACCATYAAATATGGGAAAATATTTTCATATTTAAAAGTACTTCGGGACTCATAAATGAGGGGGAAAAGGTGGAAAACTACCCTATTATTGGGAAAAATAGGTGAGAAA
>CADDXX010000031.1:1942650-1961553 GCA_902810485.1 Alauda arvensis
TTTTTAAATCTAGTGTTTTTAAGCATCCAGCACTAGTTACTTTTTAGAAACAGCATAGTAGTGTGTGCATTAACACATGATGGGGTGATTGTAACACTTAGGAGCCATCATACTGGACTGGAAATTCAGATTCTGTCTGTTCRGGCAAACATTGTTTTCTCCTAAAARTTRTTATTTACATTTCTCTGACATTTCTTTCATGKTTGGGATCTGAAATTACTGGAGTGTATAAATAAGATTATCCAGATTTTTACAGTTAGAGAAACTGGGGCACTGTGGGTAAATGGCTTRCTTAGCTTATGGCAGAGTTGAGAATTAAATCAGCATTTTCTAACTGCAAGTTTCAATAGCAAATATGTCCCTCCTTTGGAATTTGGGGTGTTGGGATTTTTTGACTCCATTAATGTTATTTCCATTTTTGTTATAGTAATTCAGTAGATATGAAAGATTCAGTAGCCTAGTGCCTAGTTTGTAGTCAGCTGCAAATTACTAGTCCAATAGCCATTTATCCCAATTTTTTATGTGTAAAGAGTTAGCCTATGGCTATTTCATCTGCAGAAGAAATAAGCAGACCTGAGAAGAAGTTTCTAATTGGCAGCTGCATACTATGTTGTTTGACTGCTCACACATCCTTGACTTCAAAACTTGACTTCAAAAGGCACTTGGAAAAGCCTTCAATTTTCACTGTCTTGACTAAAAAGAGTTAACTTGTTTTAAATCATGGCTGGCATAATCCTGTCCATAAGACAAAACAAGTCCACAAATCCTTTGGGAAATTCAGCTCACTAGAAAAGTTAGTGTTTTTCTAGTTTATATTCTGAAAGTCTCCTTGCTAAAGAAAGAATAATAYATAATTCTTTTTAATGTTTTCCAAAACTCTAAGTTTAAGGACATAACTGATGTCATTAACAAAAAGTGTTTATRTTCTATAATGTCTCACAGTGCTAGAAGACTGTAAAGTTTTTCTTCAATCAAGATGTTAGAACACCCTATCAAAGCAGTTAAATAATTGTTAAACTTTAGAAAAAAAAAAAGAACCATGCAGCCACATCTGGAATTCAGAAGACATGCAGAGGGGAAAAAGAAAAAGAAGGGAGAAATAGGGAGGGCTTGATATGTCAGTGCACCTGACCAATATTAAGCAGGTAAAAAAAATACTGACATTATYAGTCAGATTCATACACAGACAGAAAAAGACAATCTTATGTATTTTTGCTGTARGAAACAGTATTTGGGCAGTTTGATCWGCTCTTTTCCATCCTCAGTGTAGCAGCCACATTTAAATGACTAYCACTTTGCTAGATTCATGCTTCCATGGAAGTATTTTCTCACTTATACTCTCTGACTCCAAAGGCTACCTTTTACTCAGATGGAAGCTGGAATACTTTGTCATTCCCTTGAAGTCTTAATTTTTTGTCCAGGACAGCCAGTGTCTTAGAAGGAAAAAATAATCCTGTATACAGAAAACCTTTGAATAATTTGATTGAATATTTTCATGAGCTGGAGTCAACTTTTTCTTCTTCATAACTWCATAAATTTTTATTTTTCCAGTTTTAAAATCAAAAATGCCTAAATCTGATTTAAGTTACCAGATGTGTGATTCCCCTGTGCACCTGGCCAGTTTTATTTGGTTGGACATTAGCCAGCAGTGAGTGCTCAGAGCCCAGAAGAACAATCATACTGGGCTGCATCAGCATGTATGTGACCAGCAATTCAAGAGAGGTGAAACCCCACCTCTGCATTGCTGCAACAGCTCWGGGCTCCTCAGCACAAGAAAGGCATGGGCCTGTTGGASCACATACAGAAGAGGCCATGAAGATAATCATAGGATCCTAGAAAGGTTTGAGTTGGAAAGGRCAATAAAGGTTTCCTAGTGATAAGAAGAAAAACTCAAGAATTATTTAAAAATAGACAGGCAAGGGCTGTCATCTACATTTTTAAATTAGACTATATTCTCATTTTAAKGATGTCTCCATAGCCATTTTAAGACKCACYGAATTGATTTGATTTTCTGGGAAGWAGATTAGTGCAKTTTCAATGCTGGACATAACTGACCAACATAAAAACTATAATTGTTTTTGTAAATTAAGGCTCCCACACTGAAAAATTAGGAAAAGGAGGTTAGGACTGCTCAAAATAGTCTCTGGCCATGCCAGAGATTCATCACACTAAGGAAGTCTTGGTCTTAAAGATTTAGCTGCAGCCTGCTGTGGTTCTCTAAGATTTCAGAGTGCTTTTCCTGCCAAGCAAAAGAATGCATGGATTAGAACTTTTGYGCATCTGATCTCATTCTGATATCAGGTTAAAATATGCCTGGATCACTTACATGGGCCTAGGTACTAGAGATGTGCCCATGGACTGCACTCTAAATAGAGCTCATCTGCCCTAAAAGAAGCCACTTCACCACTTTATAATTCCATCTGTTTGATGGTGCCTCATTTGAATTCAGAGTAAATTTTCTGGGGACTTCTCTCTTCCAGCTGAGTCTGATAAAATACTGGCAGACATTGGTGAGAACTTAAGTGTGCAATGAGTTAATAAGAGATCTATGGTGATTGAGATAAAAAGGTCTTTTGGCCTCTAYAAGAACACTACTTCCTTGTCTGTACTACTGCCCCACTATGTTTAATTAAAATAATATTAAATTTTCTCTGGTATATTGCTGGAGAGTCAGTTAAATAATCTCAAGTGTCCTTAAATGATAATTGATCAAGCTGCTTGGAAGTGAGTTTGGTTGATTTCACTGCATCATGTCTCTTTCAAGCTCATTTCTCTGAGCATGGGATAAAGATTTCATAGCTGATCCACACTTGATTTCACATTGTGTTTGTCTTAAAAATATAATTTTGTTCCCATATTTCACCAACTCAAATACTCATATGCGATCTTTATTTAACAACATTGCTGACATTAGAGGRGGAAATTATTCTCTTTCAGAAAAAATGAGATAGAGACAGAACGCTCTAAATTAGCATTAYGTGACTGAAAAAATTATATGGAGAGGAATACTCTATTAATTGGAAAGCCCATGGGAATATTCAGCCAATGACATCCAGTGATTGACTGTATGTTGCTAACTTACTAGACTTAAATAGATGTTGACTCATTGCAACCGTGGTCATAGCAACAGATCATTCCATTTAGAGGAAAGAGGGATATAGAGCAATACTGTGCTTGAAATATGTTTATACTCAGACACACAGAGATATATATATAAGCATCAAAAACATGCTTTCCTAGAGCCATATAATCATTTTACAACCTGTTAGGAACTTGGCCCTAGGCAACACTTGTAGTCTACACACTGAAAGACATAAAATGAGAATTGAACCATTTTGCTGCAGCATTTCATATCCGGAGTACGTTCTGCTCAATCTTTAAATCAATTGTAGATTAATCATCARGCAAAGTATATGAACAGAATTATATTAGAGTAGGTTAATACAGCTTATATTGATTTGAAATATGATTTTTAAGAGTGAAACCTGAACTTGTAAACAGAAAATTACTTATTTACTTTCACTCTAAGTTTCATTGTTTTTTTTTTAATCAGAAGGGTTTGTAAGAATTGTAAAAGTAACATGCAAAAGTACCACCCACACAGTGATATTTTTAACCTTCACTACCACAGGAACATAATGCCCTCATCATTGATGACTTCCTGAGGAAAAATTGTTCCAGATGCTTCATTTATAACAGAACCAATTGTTTTGGAGAGAATGATACAGTAGTGGAATCACACTCYTGTTATGGGAACAATCCTACAAGAAGCTTTTACGCTTCACCTAGTTCAGATGTTTAGCCCCCTGTAGTACCTAAACTTATTGGTTTTATTATTCTTGAGATAGTATTAATAGTAACTTTAAAAATTTATTATAGCACCCAGCGATTTAAG
The DNA here is from genome assembly GCA_902810485.1 of Alauda arvensis. Lineage (NCBI taxonomy): Eukaryota > Metazoa > Chordata > Aves > Passeriformes > Alaudidae > Alauda > Alauda arvensis. The sequence continues at coordinate 1,946,546 of CADDXX010000031.1, forward strand.
AGTACAGAAAAATGAACTGATGGAAGACATAGTCAACATTTTCCCCATCATAGCACTTGAAAAGTTGGACTATTTTTCAACTGAACTGCTGCTGTGATATGTGGGTGTAAATTTTTTAAGAATGTAGTACCTTTTCCCACTCACTAAACAGGCTTTGCCTTAACTGGATTGCTCCTAAGATGCTCTTAAATTCTTAGGTTGTCCAGAATCCTCATTTCTACAGAAGAACTGCCTCACTTTACTAAAATTATGAAAAGAATATGTCAAATACATTCATAGAATATTTATCTTTTAAGGCACAAAATGCATAATTTGGGCCAAACTTCTATCCTATGAGAGAAAAAAAAAAACAAAAAACAAAACAAAAGCAGGGAAAAAAAAAGAAAAAGAAGAAAAATAGTTGAAGGTCTCTGTAGAGTTTGCTTACTAGTTATTCAGTATGGGTAAGTACAGCTCACTGCAGGAGTTATGTCACTGACATATGGTAACAAATACTGTGATTTTTTTTTTCTWATTAATAGCCTGAGAGAGATACTTCCCCTCAAACTCAGAGAATCTATTACCGAATTCACTTACTCAGAGATAAAGTTCAAAAATTCCCCCAGAGGGAAAATATCTACTGAATAAAAAGGTGGTGTTACTTCTAACAATAGTTGTCCTAATGTTTCTAATGAAATTTGAGACTGTATACCTTAGTGCACATATAAAAATTTAAACAAATCTTATACTATTGCTATCAATCCCAAAAGATAAATTTTTCACATATGCATTTTTAGTACACATTCCTACATGTTTTTATATCTGAGGTCACTTTATCATAATTTTTTCAATCTCTAATAATGAACCCTGATTAAGATTTTTTGGGAACAGGTGCTTTTATGAGAACAACTTTAAATCATTAGTTCATAATATGAATATATTCGGCAAATTTCTATAATCTGATGCTATGGATAGAAACAAGCATACCAGAAACCTATTTCCTTAATTGGTTGATAGAAGATGTCCTATGATGACACTGTGCAAACTCACACTAGAGGAGCTGGGAAACAGCAAAAAAACATTACCCAAAGAAATCTCTAAAGTCCCATTGACATTCAGACCAAGAGCTTCCAGAGATTTCTCAAAAGGAACTTTGAAACAGTACTCATATGTGGGAGTTTAATGAATCTCTCTATGTCCCTACATAGATCCTGTTCTTTAAAAGGTAAATTTCAAACACAGTTTCCAGGAATAGGTGCACTTTAAAACAGCTTAACCTCCTTGCTGGTGCTGCCAGTGTTGGAAACTATGAAGTTACTAGGGACATTGAGAMCTATCTACACAGTGATACAGATTATTAACAAGCAACAATGCTTGCTTCTATTTCTGATTAATGTATCCTGATTTTTCTCTATTAAGAACTTAATGTTATTCCACAGATTTATTAAAGCTATGACTTCATGTAGAATAGCTCTACCCATTTTCAGTTATAGTATCTGAAATGCCAAAATAGTTAAAAGCATACTATTAGATAGCAGTTTTAATTTGTGGGTTTGTATCAAAAGACACAAGGAACAGGATGTGTCACAGGACAGTAGCGCAAAGACTTCTCCATAAGGACATTTTTAAAAGCTAAAAAACATCTATTGCTGAGTAACTGTTCTTCACCTAAGAACAGTTGCCAGTTAGTTGAAGGCCAGACTATCTCATTAAATTATAAGGTTTAAAACTAATTTGAAAATGATACTGCATGATGAWAAGGATAGGGATGTATGTTTTCTTTATTGAGGTAGGGACTACATATATTTGAACAACATACACCCCAACATAGGAGACCAAAGAGCATTGTAATSTTCATTTTTCAGCAGTGAAATCCTATGGCAGTATTTGGATTGTTTTTCAGAAGTGCCTCTTCCACTTCCACTCAGATAACAAGTTTGCATCAATCTTCCCAGTCAACCACTTTGACTAAAAAGAYTACATCAAAAGGCCTCATTGTTCAGTCATTTTGTCCAAGAAATTGCAGCAAAAGTTCYGATAATGTGAGACTAAACATCTTACAAAATATTTCTCTCTCATGGTAGATAGGTATCTGCCCAAAATTTTAGGTAAGCAATTGAAACACACAGTCACAAAGGACAATATTTGATGCAGTACTACAACACCATTTCAGTAACAGGATGAAGCACTTTTCCATTTGAAATTCTCATGCATTCCTACATCATGATGATGTACTAATATCACCAAACATGGCATCACAATGCAAACAAAGTAAGACATGCGCATCATATGATGATTTATATGGTTTGACTCTAAAGTCACAGAAAACTTGATGTGAAAGGGTGTGAATGTGTGGATCTATATCCCATCTAAGCAGGTCATAGATTCAAAAATAATCTAGACAGAGGCAATAAACATAATTATCTTCCTAATCTAAATGCTATGGAAAGCACAGGACATTTCCAAATAAGACCAACTTTAATTTGTTAAAAACCCCTAGAWCTCCTTTGTTTTTATCTCTAGATTTTAAATACTATATTTTCATTTTTAGAGATTCCAGAATTCAGAGATAAGTACTTGCTAAAACATTAGCAAATGAGAATAGACACAAATGAATGTAAATACYACTGCCAAAGGCAAGTGCTTAGATWCTCACTGCACAGTGTAAGGCCTGGMACATTCTCCTGGCAATGGTGTTGGCTGGACTACATGGGGAGAAGTGATATAAGTTTGTAGTTAAGGTGATCTAGRAGAAATCCTATTACAAGAATAGAAGAGCAGATTCATTCTGTTCATAACTGTGTTCACAGCTGCTTTATTGAGAGAGAATATACCAACCTCTAATTTACCCCTARTTCAGTCTATTGCACCTTTTAGTCAAAATTACTTGCTTAGAGATGTAAAACAGGACCAGACTTTAGACTAGGGTAGAATTATTTTGCACATTCAAACAAAACAACCAAGTAGGGATTTATAGGTTTTTATGATTCTACACACAACTGCATTGTGCATGGAGGTCTGAGACATATGTAACCCTGGCAGACTACAAATTATCTTTATTGCTGAAAAATTACTAGATAAAGTATCGTTCCTCATTCAAGTAGTTCATGACGTATCAGTGCTTCAATCATGTTATCAAAGTCAGCTATTAAAAACTCATGGTACTCTCTCCTCCATTAATGGATTAAGGAGAAGGTAACTAATTGATGGATGAACCAATCTAAGTCACTGCTTTTATTTATTTTTCCAGAWTACCTGTAATCTGAAATTCCCTAAAAAAATAAAAAACCAGATACAGCCAAGTCTCAGTGGACTTTCAACTTTTTTTTTTTGATATTGCTGGTTGTTGTTTTTTTTTTTAAAAATGCATACTGCAGTCTCCAGCCTCTATGCAGGTTATTATTTGTAATATAACATCTAGAAACAAAATTTCAGATCATGATTTTCCAGTAGCATACCTAAATATTTTTCAAGTGCAAAAGCAGTAAAACAATAAAAATCAATTTATTGTGCTAAAGCAGAGCTATATTAACTGTTCTTCAGYCCTCAGTTTATACAATATAGAAGGCTCCTAGTCTCTTTCAAAGCCTATAAAAACAAAACCAAGAAATATTTTTATTCCATGCAGAAGGACAACAATACATCCAGACTCTTTCTGATTCACAGAGCCTTTGGAAGCCCTTACTTTGCAAAATTATCCTACAAGTAATCCCTTAGCATCTGATTTTAATGATCACGACCAGATATATTATCATAGATGTTTTACATCTTTTTTCTGTAAACCAAATATCTGAAATTCTTTCCAGACACTCTTAGATATGCATGTGCTATGTCTGCTAGTTACTTTCCTTAAATCACTAACATTATTTAATTGCTAGCTGACTTAAGCAACATGCAACTACACTATGTAGGATAAGTGGGATAACACAGAGGATTGGTGAATTTTAATAAATTCATTTAATAAAAAATGCTATAAGAAGTGGTAACATAGGATAATTGTTAATATASCATTCAGTATTTGCCACCATTAAACTTCATAACAATCTGCAATTGTACAAGCTGCAATTTCAAAAGGGAAAATTTGCTTCTGTTTTCATGGTTTTGCTGAACTTAATTACTTCAGTTGTCATTGTATACTAGTGAAGTAGGAGAAACTGCAGATAATGAAAGTCTTAGCCTTTAGATATTGCAAAATCAGTGAAAGATATCTAAAATATTCTAGATCTAGGCTCATCAAAATAACAAGATTTAAACAGACCTGTTAGGAGACTGACCACAGAATATTTTGCTTGTCTTTTCCARTTTGTGACCCTTTTTATACAAAAGGAAATTTAACTGATGAACATGCTTAAGATAAAATGAATAATTGTGTCAAAGATCACTACAGTCTTCAGTCACTCTTTAATCATTTAGTTTGTATATTGAAAAGATGAACTGAAAAGCAGCTTCAAAACAAGTCTAATCTACAGTCCCCATATAATAAACAAAGTGTAAACTCATATTTGTTTAGTACTTAATTAGAATTGAAAAGAAATCTAAAACATACATTGAATTATAATAAAAATGGAAATAAAGAGGTGATAAAAATGCAAGAAAATGGAAATAGYCTTGTTTATGATGATTTAGAAAAGACTGAAGGAGGGTAGAAAATTCTGTGGCACGTATACTTTCCTGGTGAGCACGAAAGAGTTATTAGGTGGGAACTTAAACTGTAGCTTCTGCAACCCTGTAGAGTATCCTGAACTACCTTACAGAACACAGAATGTTTCAGAATTGGCATCTAAAAAAGTTAAATAATGTCTAGAAAACCTTCAAAATATGAGTAAGCACTGGGCTTTGAAAAGCTGATATAGCAAGATCTTCTGTACTGAAAAGCAGAACCTCTTTCTGTGCCTCACAGTCCCTACCTGTAACATAAACAATGTTTATCATGAGTTTGCACTCTAAAAATCTGTATTAAAAATCCCAGTTATTTCTAGTAAAAACTGAGTGGACAGCTTTCATAAAATGAAAGCTGAATGTTTTAAAATTATTTGTAGAGAAAGATTTGCAGAGAAATGAACTCTGGAAAAAGCAGGGGTATTTTTTCCAGTAGATTATGAAACAGTAATAAATTAAAGAAATTCTCTCTCATAGACCCTGACACCCTTCAAAGCAAGACTCATATCAGATGGGTTCAATTAACTTTAAATTAAAAAAAAATCAAAACAGTTAACTGTACATTCAAGGAGATTAACAGAAGCTGAGGCTATCAACAGGTTATTCCCTGTAGGTGAAAATATCACTCAATAGATTCAGAAGGGATTATTAAAATTGTTTAGCCATAAAAAAATAACTCCTTGGATTTTGATTACTGATAGCAATAATTYCTTTATATCAACWCTCAGATTAACACTTCTCTACTATYGGATCAAAGATGAAGTAGATAGGTGCTATGTAAATTTCAAGGAATTATCTGCATGTTTTTAGAACAACATAATCAAAGCTAAAGTAGGTGGGGATCACAGGACAGGACTCAATGAAGGGCAGTAGACCTCTTGYTGAGAGCAAACAGTGTGAGACCACTGGAGCCAGAAACCAGGCAGCATAATTTTAATGGTGGCAGATCCTAAATGCTATATTAACAATTATTCTACATTAACATTGCTTAAACTATTTATTAAAATTTACCAGTCTGCTGTGTTRTGCTGTTTGTCCTATATAGTACAGTTGTATGTGAYTTATGCCAAYTTACAACTCCTAATTGCCTGCTGGATTTTTGAGCTCTAATACCTGATTTTATGTTACCTAATGAGTAACATATCCAGCAAATTGCTTCGGACAACTTTTGATGCAGGCTGGACACAATCTTGAAGGTTCTTTCCTCCTTAAAACCAAAGACAAACTTGCCAGATGCCTAATAGTCAATGGAAGCTCTTGCTTAAGGGACTATGAGACAAAGACTTAACATCTAGGGAAGTGAGACAGGAGACTTAAGCACAGAAGATTGTGCTTTGCATTTGTATCTTTGGTATTGTCAGAACACCGATAGGCAGGAAGCAATGGCATGCTGACAGGCCAGAGAAGGGGGTCCAGAAACAGCCAGTTCCTTKTCTTTATAAAGCACTCTTCAATCTTCTATTCCAGTGTGCAAGAAGCTTAAAAGGCATGGCAGGTGGCCAAACTGGTTAAATGAGGAATTACTAACTAAACTAAAAAATAAAGTATCCTATACAGAAGGTAGAAAAGGGGACAGGCTACCAATGCAAAATGAAGAAACATCACCTAGATTTGTAGCAGTGGATTTGCAGCAGGAGAATGGCAAGGATATGAAAGGCAACTGCAAATATTCTTAGATAATTAGTAAATTTATATAAACTTGAAATGTGTCCCCCAAGTCTTAACTCTAAATGGTATGAAGCATTGCTGAAGTTTGCACTAAGACCACTCTTCCTTGTATGAAGAGCATTTGGAAAGCTGAGTGCACAGTAGAAATCAAAAGTTATTTTATTAGCAGCATAATCAAAGGCTCATGTCTATAAGTCCAASTGAAATGTGTTTGTTACATTTTCTGCAAAGTACAATGGGGGGAAAAAACATGCTGKGATCAAATGAAGATGAGTTGCTGAATCACATCATAAGATTTAGAAACATTAAGTGATTTTTTGATACAACAAAGCATWTTTGATATTGGCAACAATTGAATAGCAATTCAGATAAATTTGACTCTAAGAAGACTGCAACTGAATCTATGAGGGAGGAAGAAAAATTGATAACTTGACAATCTGCAATAGGCTTATCTTCTGAAAATGCTTTAGTAGTACAGTACTGCCCTAACCTATCTGGACTTACCTCTCTGTCAAAGGTTGCCCTGYAGAGACAGCACAGAACAGACTGCATGTTCTTACAGTACCTTTGGTTCACAGTCTGGCTGTGACACTCCAGCTCCTAATAAAAGGAACTATTTATTAATATGTCAAAGTGCAGCAGCTGACAAGCAAGCTGTYCTGCTCTAGCTACTGAGGTGGTGGTGATCTCTGGTAGAAGGGCAAGAAAACATCTTCAGCTAAGTCTGCAGTAGTGGATCTGACAGWACTTTAAATTAGTATTTCCCATTTCAAACAGGACAAAAATTGAATTTTTCTCTCTTCCAGTTGTGCTCTAGACTTCTTTTTTTTTCCACATTTGTCTGCAGGAATTTTTAAAGGAAAAGTGAAACACAATTGAGAGAAATTTTTAAACTACTTCCAGCATTGAATACATTTTCAATCTAATTGTTTGTGCCTGTCTTAGACTTACATAATGTTAAACTTGCTGTCTTTTTTAATGYTTCATCTCCAAAGTTGTTGCCACAGGCTTTGAAATGGTAGTTGACTGCATTTTGGAATTTAAATGAGTTGTGACCTATTTTTTTTTTTTTTTGCTCCCAATGCCAAAAGCACTGTCTTCCAAAACAAGCTGTATCAAATCAAAGATTTAATGACATTTATTACAGAAAAGTGTTCACTTTTAATCCATCTATTCAAGCACAGTACCATAGTGCAGGATAATATACATGAGAAGATCATATGAGACTCATCTGTGRATCTGATAGACATTTTCAACACATACATGATCAACTTTGTGGTATTCAAGTGTATCACTCTCCGATTCATCTCAGAAGACTTCTTAACTGCTGCAAAGAAGCCCTATTCTTGGCCAACAAGCGTACATTATGTGAGTACTAAGCAGCAAGAAAAATGATATTTTTGTTTTTTCATTTAAAACAACAAACRTCCATAGGTATTGCTTTCATTTGTAAGAAATCATTCCTAATTGGGCATTGCCTTTCAAGCAGAATAATCCGATAATAGTGCTGGATTTACACAGTCATGCAGATCAGCAGGTGTTTCTGCATATTTTGAAACAGTTCTACGGCTGCTTTGTCTCACAGCCTGAATTAATGCACCAGTTGAAAGGAAGGCAGTGTGCACAACGGTATCCAGGAGATCAAGCTCCCCTCCAGGATTCCTACCGGCAATTTCTTGTAACAAATTTTTTTCTGCATCACTTTGGTAGCTACAAACATGAGCTAATAACTGTTCTTTTATTCTCCCATCCTGTCTCCTCTGYTCAGATTGTAAGCCCTTCAGGAGAGCAATATGCTCAGATTGATCTATGCTCACTGAAATATCTTTATATCACCTATACCTACATCTACCTACATCCATCTGTCTTCATCTGTCTCCATCTCTATCCTTTATATCTAAATAGAGACAGACACACTGTGTCCAAGAACTGCGCTTCTTTTAAGTCCTTTACTTACACTTGAAATTCAAGATAAACATGAAGAAATTAATTRCTTTAAATTCTGGAAAAGTAGAGGGAGTTGATGTGTTAAGTGCAACTGTAATACATTAAAAAATTTGAAATACAGTTATAAACACCTCCCATATGAAATTATGATTTTCAACTGGAATCTCTTGTAAGAGAACATACCTTTGGTGAATATTTTTACCCCAAAAAATGATCAATAATAATGGAAACAAGAAGAAATAAACAAAACTAACAAGTAAGATAACAAAATGGCATCTCAGTAAATTAAGTAAAAACACTCAAGAAAAAAAATAGATTTCACAGAGACAAATTCCTTCAAATATATTTTAAATGTCCAGTATAGTTTTAATGTAAAATTTTGAATTGAGATTTGTGTAAAAAGCTCTTAGGAAAAAAAATAAAAAGAAAAAAGGGGACGTTGATTTTCATTAAATAAAAAAATGGACCTTTTAATAGATTTTTAAAATAGACCTATAAATATTTAAAAGATCAATGTAATTTTCAGATACTGAGCTGAAGGGCTTTGTATTTCATTAAACAATTTCTTCTGCTCTCCCCCCTTTTTGAAGAATTTATATTTAAGACAACTATTTTATTTACTTTTCTGGCTATTAATTGTGTCTAATGTCTAACTCTAAGCAGTAAGCTTTTAAGTACTTGTAAGCATACACACAAAAAGCTTTCTACATCTCAATGAAAAAAAATGTTTTTAAGAGTAATGAAATTGTTAACAAGCTTTCTGATTCCTAAGAATTTTGCTCCATACTACAGCAAATATATACACAAGGAATATATTTGAATGAGTATTTTTGAACACAATCAGTTGCATAGRCATATGGAGCTTGTTACAAACACGTAGGTCCTTTACTTACACTTAAAGAAAAAAGAGGAAGAAATAAATTTAAATTCTATTTGTAATCATCCCCCAGCAACAGCAGATAAAAATCTATCTATCTATATGTTCAGCCAGTTAAAAATTTTGGGGTTTATATTAAAGGTGCTCTGCAGTAGTCTATGGGAACTTTAATATCTTGTATGAAGGAAAGTTCATACTGCCACAATAASGTACAAAGTAAATACCATAGAAATTTGCATTACCTGTTCATGAAAAAAAACCAAAACATTAAACTCACAATTCACTTCAATCTTTTGAAGGCAGACATCTAGATAGCCCAGGAATAGATCTTCACAGGAAATAATGAAACCTTTATATACAGACTATGATCAAAATAGAAAAGTATTTAAAACAGACATTCGTGACCCTTTTTGTGATAAACAAGGAAAGCATTRGGTCTGTCACTTCAAAACATATGAGCTCCCCCTTGGAACTACAGTTTTTTTAATAAGAAGTTCTGTTATCATTCTATCTACACTGATCAKAAAAATGCATTACTTCAATTTTTATTCTAACAATTAAAGAATGTTATATGCATATTTAAAAATAAATTGATTTTGTGAATCTGATTAATCTGTCTTTACTAAATCAAGGACAAATTTTCCTGTTAAATTTTTAGGAAAAGGACTCATTAGGTATGATCAAAAGGTCATTAGACAAAATTTTAAATATGACAATAGATAATTGCATAAGTTCAATACACATTTTCTGCATGTACATTTTGTTTGACAGGAAACTAATGGACTGCTGAGGAAGTTAATCTTTAGTCTTTGTAATTTAGCTTCTTAATATCTGCAATAACTACTTTTGTAAAGAACTAATCTGTATCCCTCTGATTAATATTATGGCAGATGATTAATTGTTTTGCAGGAGCAATTGGCTATCAGTCTGCTTTTTATTACATTAAGGAAAACTTGGGAGATAAGTAAACTCTGGGGGAAGAAAATGCAAACTATCACTTTTTCAGTCATCTTCGTAGCAATACCCCCTAAACTTGCCAACTAAAATAAATACAACAACTTCAGGAGGTTCATGTTATTTTTACTGATCATCAGCATCACTATATGACTTTCAAACCTGCTTTTAAAAGTTCTTGGCACACTTGAGCTTTGTACCTTTTAGGTAAGGAAATTCCAAATGGGTGAATTCTCCTACGTACACCATTATAAAGTAGAGTGAGAAAGGAACTAGAAGAATTATTTTCCTAAAGGATTTTTCACTTCCTAGTACKTTTTTCAATTACATCAGCTTCTACCATCAGAATAAAGTGTCACTGCTGAAATGCACATATCAGGAGATAGGCAAAAACAATCTTCACAAGTTGTTAAATAGACTTGYAAAAAGTCTGTGTTTTTTCTCAAGGGAAACACAGGAAAAATATGAACATGTCTTTTTCTTGTCTACCTCTGTATCATCTGCACTTGGACATACTCCTTTACATTGTCACAAAAGCTAAAAAGGAGCAGCAGCAAGGCCAATCGTTTCTCACAAAGACCCTCACTTCACCTCTAGAGCTGATTTGTCTCTGATCTCTGCACTCAAGCATACCACAATCACACTGTAATTGCAAAAGCCCAGTAAGACAATTTTTACATGATTACTGCATCTCTGACTTCAGACATTACAACTTGGCTACTCTCTTTCCAGAGATGTTACAAGTATAAAGGTTCTATAGTTTTCAAAAGAGCATAACTCATGATAGGATCTTTGAAAGTCATTTAGACCCCACACAAGTAGTGGCCTCCATGTGCCATGAGAGCTTACTTTTGAACAATAAATGTTGAGCATTCAAGAGCAATCACACATCTGAATCTGGCCAGCAAGGAAACACTACAAAATCCCTGGGGAAAATTTGATGTACTCATTTGATCTCCAAAGTTGCTGAATGCCAACAAAACCTTTCTGAGGATGCTTTGCTATATTCCAGTGATCTTACTGAGGCTAAATATACCAGGTTTGATCAATTTTCAGCACACAAAARGTGAGCAAAAATCTCTTGAAGAGGCAGTGAGGGCAAACTGGATCCTAACAATTCATGACACATTTGAATAAAGGCTGCACTAGAATTTAAATACAAACCACAAGAAGGAAGAAGCATGCTAAATTGCAACAGTCAGACACATGTTCATATATTGCAGTGATTTATTTTTTGGTTTTAAGCTGCATTTATYTCAGAGAGATTGACCAACCTTCAGTTATGAGATATAAAAAAAAATCCAGAAAAAATATGTGTAATAAATATCAATCCTCTTGCTAGAAAATCTAAACCAAAAGCTTTCTTTTTCATTGCTAACAATCAGTGTGATTTACTAAAATAGTTAGGTTGCCTCATTTGTTACACCTCTAGATTTTCATCATTTCCAAGATACATTACATGACCCATAGAATTTTTATATTGGTTAGGCAGAAGCAGTAATCCTAGCCAAAATGCAGTTATCCAGAACTGATGGGTGGCTGGAATTCCCTGTCCCTTAGTTATATATTTTATCATCTCCCATTAGCTGTGTATAGTGCCATTATATTCCAATGATAAACTTTTTCCWGACTTGCTTGCAGCTAAAAATTATGTTTTGTGCTAGATATTCAGATAATTTACATTCTACACACAGTACATCCAAATGGCCTCTTCTCATTTAAAAGCAATCCTATGAGAACAACTACCTATTTTGCAAAAAAACCCCATTCTAATACAACTCACATTACACAGAATAAACTTCACAGCTTCTGAAATCATTTTAGCATATTTGACATCAGTATTTCATAATGAAAATASAGCTATGACCATCCAGGAATGAAATATTAATCTGAGCAGTTTAACTGTTGATTCAGAGASTAATTAACAGTTACATATGGCTCAAGTCCATATGCATTCCATAAGACCTGCAGCAGCAAYCAAAAGAGATGAAAGATATCCATTTTAAATGGTTTTCATAAAGAACATGTGTTTTACCAGTTTCTATTCAAGATCCAGGTAATGCAGAACAGCCTCTCAGATATGAGAAACTTAAAAAGAAATGCAAACAATATTTTAGTCATTATTATATCTTCTTTCTACTTGTCCCTACTCTCTCCTCCTTCTGAAACCTTTCCCAACCTTCCACACCAAATTTTTATCTGCTTACTGGACATATTAGCTTCAGATAAATCTTGCAGGGGAAGATTAGAATGTACWGTGTATGCATTTGCTTTGCACATTAAACCATGACTGGTCTATTTATTCRTACTTTCAGAAGTTTGAACTAAAATATATTTTGTGTTTCTTTTCCATAAAGAAATTAAATAACTTACAGCTTTCAATAACTTAATTTTATGACTCTAATAGGTTTTCTATAATTCAAATCCTCACAGTTCCTCTTCTGATTTATTCCTTTCCTTTCTCTTCACTCAAAAGAAGCGTGAAGGAAGAAAAACAATATGATTGTTTTAGGGAGTTATTAGTTTCGTGTTTTATAAGTTTTTGAGGTTTTTTCCAGTATTTTAGTACAAGTAAAGTACACAATTTAAGGCAAAAATATTTTCCAYTTAACTCCAATTTCGCAGTCTGAAAGATCTGAAAGCTTCAATCTCATGTCTTTCCCCACTAGATAATAAAGCCTCTTTTTARTGCAAAAAATAAAGTCCAGTCTCAGAAGATGAGGGAAAAGATATATATTCTAGGGACAATACCTATTCCCATGTCAGCATAAAAAAACTGAAAACTATTCTAGGATCTTTTTGTCTTATAAAGACATAAATGTAAATCTGTTCAAGAAAGGCAAACAAAATAATTTCTTCCTGCCTAAAACTGGTTGGCCCTTGATGTAAATGGGATTGAGGGGCTCACCAAAACAAGAGATACTATTAGTGATCATACTACTTAAAATACCCTTAGGCATACTAATATATACTATTAAAAAGAAAAAAAAAAGAAAGCCTCAATGAATTATTTACAACAAGAGATTTAATTAACTTCCTTGGTCCTTWCTTCCTTAGATTTGTCTAGGAACAGATTGCCATTTTCACACATTTGTTTSTTACTCAAAATAATTTTTCTTAATTAATCTTTGGGTGAGTAGTTGTTCATTAAAAATTCATCATAAGCATCCACTGTTTCTCATGAATTCAAATTAACTTGACTTGTTTTTATTGTGGCAAGAGCATTTGGYTTCCCTTCTGGAGAGTAATTTTAGAATGAATATTTGTAGCAATGTATTTGTTAGRGTTTCTATTTGGCACCAGCCTTAACAGTATCTTTATTGGACATGCTTCTAAAAATAGTACAGTAACTGCATAGAAATGGGTGCCTAAATATCTAGACACCAATGATGAAAAATTAGCAAAGTCAGAGGAAGTTGCTTTGACCACAATTGAATCTCAAAGAAAGAGTGACCACAACTCACCGTGTGTGCATTGTTTGCCTGCAATGGCTAGACAAGTGTTCAGGGGCAGCCCCCACTGATGGCCTCAGTGCCTGTGTGTCACTCATTCTCTGGGAGCCACTGGAGAGGAGATGTGACAGGGAGGGACCTGGCTGAGCTCGAAGCACAGAAGGTGGCTTAGCATGAGTAGCCCTACTCTCACCACWCAGCTTGGCACTGTCAAACAGTCTGGCTGTGATTTGCTAACTCRTACCAAATCACACTGCCTCACTCATGTAATTATGTGAGATGACAAGACCAGCCTCCTGTGGGTATATAGATGCAGGCTGGCCCAATAGTCCTTCACTTCGACTAAATGTATACATCATCATTTTGTGGCCGATTATCCAGACTTTTCTCTGCTGGGAACTCAAACTTCATGTTAAGGTGGGATATACCCTTGTCACACAGTGATCAAGAAAAAAGAATTAATATTAATTATGTTGCAATAGAAATTATCCAGCATCCTCAAGCCTGAGGCCCTGCAATTACTTATAAGTTCACTTAATTAAGTCRTCAAGAATATGACTATAAGCACTGTGAGATTTATACAAACATATATGCATGATCCAACTCATATCCTGGAACACTGGGTTAGTTCAATTAAAAGTCCTAGAAATCGTGTAAGTATAAAATAGCCATCTGCATTGTCACAGTAATTACAGTCATCACAGATTACACAGTAATCTTACACTGAGTTTACTGAAGATTCTACCTTTGTACATGAATTTGACATCAGATTACGTGACTGTTTTTAAAGCAGAAAATACATTTTCCTGAAATACAGTCCCAAAAGAACCAAAATGATTCCATGATGCAAGAGAGGGAATGAATACTACTGTACTTATTTACAAGTCAGGGCATTTTAAAAGTAGCCTTTCTCTTCCAGTTTGCCCTTACCTTCCTTTCTCTTTTAAAATTGTTACTTTCAGAGGTATTCAATATCCTGCCAGCTAGGAGAACAGGACAGCTTGGTGAAGCATTCCAGTCTTGAAGCTGAAGGAACTCAACATGTTCTCCTAAGTCTAGAAAATCAATTTATAAAYTATGTAGTACAAAATAAAAGTATGAGATTTGGTGTAGGCAATAGATACTACATTTTACTACTGTGCTGTGTTGTTCTTTCTTACGTAGCAGAGTAGACACCAAAAACACATGTTGTGCAGATTAATCTCTGAATCATATACAACAGGAAGAGGGACAACAGAGAAAAATGCCACRTATTTTTTCTGTAAAATAATAATCCTTAAAATTTAGTACAACATAAATCAACAAGAATGCAAAAGTACCATATGCCACTAACTGTTCTCCAAAAATCAGAAGCATATCTAAATTGCAATGTAGAACTAAATTGCCTTGGATGTTGCATCCAGCTGGAAGACAAAGTGGGCCATCTCTATTTTCTGACATTTCAGAAAATAGCATCTCACTCTGGCAAAGCC
>CADDXX010000031.1:1961701-1975314 GCA_902810485.1 Alauda arvensis
GGTCCAATTAAGACTGCTGCCAAAACATTCCTTGGGAGGCTGGATAATTTTCTAGAACCATTGGCACCCTTGTTAACAAGATCAGTTCAATCTTCTTTTACGATCCAAGACAAAGCACATCCACACAMAATATAAGTCCGTATTATGTGTGCAATTCCCATCAATAAAAAATTAAGTGAACTGACTTGCAATGACAGAAATAATTATCTTTGTGGATAGGCTTCTCTTTACTTCTGGTTTGCCTAGTTCAGGCCTCATACACTCTTCAGAACTACTGTGATCAAAACCCCCATTTTAGATGCCTCAAACTTCTCTGAAAGAGAACCGTCTTGTTCTCTTCAAATACCAGCTGCTAGCAAAGGCATTACYGAGCAGAATAATGTTTAAAGCAACCAAAAGACTCAATCAAACACTTCAAATATCTAAAAAAACATGTCATTTATTTTAACCCCTCCAACAAACCTTTGTCTATGTATCACAAATATAAGAAATGTCTACCTAACCTGTGTAATTTAAGAACCATAACATTTTGTTAGTACTGTTATTCTTTCATTTTTTAATAGCAGCACCATTTAATTAACTCCATTCTCATTGGCTCTGGCTTTAGTTAACTCTTCAGGGTAATAGTATTTGAACTTTTTTTTCCATAGTTTTCTGCTTAGTTGAAGGCTTTCTGTGCATGGTTAATCACTTCCTACATAGCTAGAAAGACAACTTTWTTAGCCTCTTTTTGTGACAGAAATTTTAAAATAAACTCCATAAGCAAGTTCTTATATCTTCAGAAATTTTGAGGATTACACAATCCCAAGTCTAGTAACAAGACATTGTTATGAAGGCTGCAATTAAATACATGTTTGTAAATGCAAGGAATACACCAGAYACTGTGGCTGCAAAATATTTCTTCATTTTAGAAATGAAATACTTTACAGCAAAAGTTTCTGCTTCAGTGTTAGTTTCAGAACTGTGAAAACTATATTATTTAACAAGGGACTTAATAACAGGTTCAAAAAAGATCCAACTGAGTCCAGAGTTGTTTGAATTACTTTTCTCTCAACAGTCTCACATATTTAGACTTTTATATATAAGGGTTAGGCAAATTTGCCCCCAATTTACATAATTACAAGGACATCATRGATTATGCAGAGTTGGAAGGGACACACAAGATCAAGTCCAGCTCCTGGCCCCTCCACAGGGCAGCCCCAAGAGTCACACCCTGTGCCTGAGCACACTGTCCAAACACCTCTGGAACTCTGTCAGCCTTGGTGCTCTGATCACTTCCCTGGGGAAGCCTGTTCCAGTGCCCTGTTGTAGCAGCCCTTCCTATTAGAGGGTAGAARTGAGCCAAGACACAGACTTCTTGTTAAACACAGCATAAAAAGGGTGCTGGTTTATTTCTCTTCRCAGCTCAGCCATCCTGACTCCAACCATTCACTGACTCTGGCTACAGCAAGCTCCTACTGTAGGTTTTCCTTGCAGCCTCTAACTGCTGATTATTTCCTGCTGAACTATGACTGCATGGATTACTTTTCAGACACTGAATGCAGTCTTTTACCTGACTGCAGGTTCCAACAACAGGCTCTAACTGCAGACCCAGACTGACCTTGCAGCAGTGATCTCCCCTGGAGCCTTCTTGTTCATGAGTCGCCCCTTCACACCCCTCAACACTCCTCCTCCATGATAATCCTCCCCTTAGCAGCCAACCCCCTCTTTTATCTCACTTATCTTTATTGGATACAGCTGTTATTCATCAGGAGCAAGGCTGTATTGGGTAATTAACWCAGCTGTTACTTGTCAGGGGTGAGGTCACCTGTATTTCATTATCCTACAGTGCCCAACCACCCTCTGGGTGAAAAACCTTTTCCTAAACCTTCCTTTTCCTAAACCCCCCCAACTCAGCTTTGTACCATTTCCTTGAGGYGCTGGTCACAAGAGTGAAGAGGTTGCTACCTGGTTCTCTGCTTTCCCTTGGGAGGATGTTGAAGCAATGACTGCAATGAGGTCTCCCCTCAGTCTTCTCTAGACTGGATATTATAAATGGAGAACAATTCCATATCTATCAAGTCAACACATCATGGATAGGAYAGCTGAAACCTTTGTTTCTTTTACAACAGGTCTGCACATATTTCTCTAGACATCGTGCTCTGAGACTCCATGCACTACTTTTAGCTTGTTTGCTAGTGGTCTGCAACCTTCTGAAAGCCTCAGAGAGCAAACCATATCCTTGTGATTGCAGAAATAGTGTGGAATATTTTTTCCACCTCTCAAATCTGTCCCATTTTCTTCTGGTAGCAGGAATATGAGGGACAGAGTACAGCCTATGCTTTTCTCATGGCATCAAGCCTGCCCTCCTGAAAGCCAGCTCTGTGTGTAAAGAGCATCTCTTTGTATCTGCTTTCTGTACAGGGAATCTTATGGACAAAATCTGTTTGGTTCATTCCTTTGGTTGATGTTTCCATCTTAATACTATTCATTCTGTTAGCTTCAAAGGTCTAATTGCAGGCCTGTGATCCAGACAGGAACCTGTTCCTTTCTGACTGAGGCTGATGCCTGACCAAATAACCTCCGAAGTCCCTTTCAATCTCAGCYGTTCTGTGATTCTCTGATAAGGGCTATATTTTGCAGCACTGATTAAGAATATTCTGAATTATGATGTTAAAGTACTACCCCACAGAAAAATAGGATATTGTGCATGGTATCAGGATATTCAGCAAACACAGTGTATTAACATCCCCCTGGTGTCTGTCACAGCCRTGCTGATACAAAAGTGCTTTTGCCATTTTAGGCTATGTTATGCAGGGTAGGTAGTGTTGCTATGACAGCTGAAAAGGTTCTCCTGTCAGCCTATGCTGCATCTCTAGCAGGAGCTGTGCCAGYGTGGCTGTGCTAGAATTGGCCTTGTAATGTAGATGTGCTCTGAAATATCAATGGAGCATGATGCCTGGAAACAGAAAAGCTCTGGAAGCTGCTACTATTGTTAGCAGAAAAGAGATGTTCTGTGTTGTAAATAAAATTAATTTTTTTCCTAGAAAATGTGGAACTATGAAAATGTGGTTGCATGATAAATGGATRAAGACTTTTGAGAAACTGGGTATTGTATAATTCTATCCAGACCTCATGGTTTGCTGCACACCAAGCTCATTTTAGAGGGCATGCATGGAGGTGTATATATATATGCATTTAAGTGCTTACTGCTTTGAACTCCAAGGCAGAAGTATTTTCACTAGATGCCCTTCTTCCAAAGTCCTTGAGAAGAAYGAAATTTTAATTTTTTTCTAATTGTCAACTGTGATTTGACATTTCCATCTATTTTACATCTCCAGATCTCTTTCAAAACYGGAAAGGAAATGCAAAATATATTTTCAAGTTGTGACAAAAAAACCAAAACAGAGTAAGGAAGGAMCTGCACTTCATTATATTATGCCATAAGCATGGGGGAACCATGTCTGAAATGTTGTTCACTAAAAGGTTCAAAATATGATTAGTAAATTCCATATGCACTGATGCTGAAAATGCTGATAAAAATCAAACAAAAATTTGGTACSAGTACAAAACAAATTACATAAAACCTTTACAGCTGCAATATAAAACATGCATAATGGAAAAATAGATTTGAAGTTACAGTACTTTTGAAGTTGAATACTCAGTCATATGAAAGTCCTGAAGTTTAGCAGATACGTAGGTGCATTCCAAAGTCTTTGATTCTTTTACAAAAGAGGGAATCGGAAAGTTCCCATGAAGCTTTACAAATGACAAGTAAACATTAAAATTTCTGAGACAAGATGGATGATGCAAAGAAGGCATTCAGTAACTCTACAGCCTCTGTTACCAGGGTCCTCTCTCCATTTAGTAATGGGCCCACATTATCTGTAGTTTTTCTTTGGTTACTGATGTGTTCGAAGAAGCCCTTCTCATTGTCCCTAACATCCTTGGCCAGATACATTTCCAGATGGGCCTTGGCCTTCCTTGTCTCATTTCTACTTAGTCTGACAATCTCTCTATATTCTTTCCAAGTGGCTGGACCCTGCTTCTGCCTCCTGTGTATTTCCTGCTTATGCTTGAGCAATGACAGAAGTTCTTTTGTTCATCCATGCAGATCTCTTGCCCTCTTTGCCTGATTACTTGCTTACTAGGATACATTGGGAAAAGTGATCCTTGAATATCCACCAGCTCTCTGATCCTTCTTACCTGCAGGGCCCATTCCCACAGAACTCTTCCAAGAAGATCCCTGAGGAGGTTTACTTAGGTCTCCTGAAGTCCATGGTTGCAGTCTTGCTGCCCTGCTTCCTCCTTATCTGATACTGAGCTACGTAATTTCATGGTGACTACAGCCAAGGTTGCCCTCATCCTTTGCATCTCCAACAAGGCCTTCCCTGTTTGTTATGAGGTCAAGCAGCACACCATTCCTTGTGGGACTGTCCACTGTCTGGGTCAGGAAGTTGTCATCAACACTTTCCAGGAACATCCTGGACTGTTTGTGGTTTGCTGTGTTGCTTCTTCAGCAGATGTCAGGGAAGTTAAAGTCCTGCATAAGAACCAGGGTCTATGGCTGGCTGTAGAAGTTCTCATCTCCTTCCTCATCTCCATCAGGCAACCTGTAGGAAACCCCCACAACAGTGTCACCTTCACTACTCTGATCTGTTATCCTAACTCAAGAGCTCTCGACATGCTCATCATTCACTTCAAGACAGAGCTCAATACATTCCAAGAATTGCCTCATGCAGATGGCAACTCCACCACAGTTCCTTCCTAGTCTGTCTTCCCTGAACAGTGTGTGGCCTTTCATGACAACGTTCTGTTCATGTGAGCTATCTCACCACGTTTCTGTAATTGCAATGAGGTTGAAGCCCTGTGATTGCACACAGATCTACAGTTCATCCTGCTTGTTTCCAAYAGTGCATGCACTGGCATACAGGCACTTTATAGAAGTATTTGGCTGTGTCAGTATCCTAGAAAGGGTGTAAAAACACCATACTCCTGTTCTGTATTTATATTTTTGGCTGCTTGCATGTGCTGGAGGTATCTATTCTTAAGCCTCCTGTTGCTATTTGGGTTGTTACTAATCTTTCCCCTTCCTCCACCTTTCCTAGTGGCTCATTTTACCAAATTAGGCATTTTATTGACAAAAACACTTGTGCTCAACCTAGTGAGGTGGATATAAAACACTGTTAACAACACCAATGACATACTTAGTGATTTACTTGSTAAAACCATTTAATTCTTCTATTTTCATTTACCCTAACTGGCAGTATTAAGGAGAAAACAACCTGGGCACCCAGACCCTTGACTGAGTTCCCCAGGGACCTGAAAACAGTTTGATTTGTTTCAATGTACCTTTGGTATCAGTATTGCTCACAAGAAAGACCAGCAGGGAGTAATAGCCAGATGTGTTGGCAAGCGTTGCCAGTCTTTCCATGATATCTCGGATCCAAGCCCCTGGCAGGCAACAAACTTCTTTGGGCAATGGTGAGGTCAGCAGATGGGTGTCTCTGCTGTGGTAGGGAGTCACCCATTTCAATCTCTTACTGCTTCTTYAGGCCTGATGACTCAGTTGCCTTACTTGAAGCTTTAACCACCTCATCTGTGGTTTGGAGGGCRCTAAACTTGTTTGCTAATGTCAAATCTTCCTCCTTGTATGGAGAGCGAKCAGTTTCTAGTCTTCCTCTTTTTTGACATCTGACTCCCCATGAGATCAGGTGCAGAGGTCATCTGCATCTCTGATGCAGATGGGGTTGAGACTCCTGTGTCTGTAATATGTCTTTGAATATCCTGTTTAGTTCTTTCCCACACTCAGAAATACTGCTCAGCTTGCTTACTCCCCTCTGTAACTCCTTGACTGGGTGACATAGCTCCTTGAGAGGGACACTTTCTGCAGAGGAGATACCTTGTCAACCCTAACTTCCTGTACAGGCACCAGGCACTCCTTACAAACAGAGGCTTGTGGAGCCACACCTACAGTTAGAAGATCTCTTTGGGTGAACAGACATTGCTGGTGCAGTAACTTAACACTGCTGCGTAATGAACTCCATGGCACATAATAATCATAACACTGGAAGTTCAGACTAAGGCTGCAGAGAAGTCAGCTCTTTTCCCTCCCTCAGCATTAACTGCTGTTCCTATCTGCCACTCTCTGGCTCTGCTACTCTGTTTGCCTTCCAAAGGAGGGGAGCCCTTCCTGCACCCTCCCTGCACCCTCCCTGCTCATCCTTCCTTGGAAACTGTTGCACAAATTGCACCATTCATTCTAGTGCTCATCCCCACAGAATTAACGACAGGCACTGCTGCTGTCRTCAGCTGACTGAAGCTTTCAGCCTCACCAAACTGACTGAAGGTTTCAGTTTCAGCTCATTGAAATCTGCCACAGCAAACACCTATTGCCAGGTCAGTTGTTCTCACAAGGGCTGCTCATTCCTGGTGATTTCCTGGCAGGTTCCTGGTCAGTCTCAGCTCTTGCTCAGGTTTCCCTGGCACTGGAAACCCCCTGCAATGCTCTTTCTCTGCTCAGCCCCACAGATATTATCATAGCCAACCATCTCTTTACATCATATACAAAAATTATTCAATATAGCAAAATACCTTGCATCATAGCAAAGTTGTTGCAACCTGTGTTACCTTGTAAAAATATACAGACTGCAACAGCAAATGAATTCTTTTTTCAGCTTGTTCTTTAATTGGCTCTTCCATTATGTTTCTGTCTATTTTTGCTATAGTATGTTGTACATTCCTAAAGTAGGTGTGATGTAATTTGATGTGGCTGGGAACAGRGGGTGGTAGGCAGGTGGCATAATAATAGAGTGGAGACAACCAAGAGTGCCAAGATCTCAGGAGCCCATAGAGAAAGTAATTCAACCTGAAAAGCCACTGAGTTCCCTGTCTGGTAAAATGCCCATTTCTTCCAATCAATCAATCAATCAATCAATCAATCAATCACATAATGCATTGAAATGAAAGAATTATTAAAACTTTACTTTAAAAAATGTTTCCAATTTAACATGTCAAATAAAGTAAATTATTTCACTTATTTCTCCATTACCACCTAATACACCACATTTCTAACACATGAAATTTGAATCCCAGACATTGCTACTAAGTTCTTTTTACTGGAGCCTGTTTCTGTGRCTGCAGAAGCCCATGAGAAAGACCACACCACAGAACATAGCTGTAAGGAGATGATAAGCTTTTCTAAAAGTATTTATGATGCTATATTGGGTAAATTTTTGTTGCATGTATACCYAATATTTAGTGCTTTGTAGCAGTGGTAAATACACATACACAGTTCAAAACAGAAGACTTTTCTATTCACTGTCCCAACACAGAATATTTATCACTGTCTTTTTGAGTCTGCTTATAGTGCAGTTGACAGCATTTCTAAACTTATGMTCTTATAGGTAAGGGAGAAATTAGGATAACTGATACCCTCACAGGCCCTGTCTAGGCACAAGGATGACATGGGGTTTTCTTCACTGATATCATGTTATGACTAGTAATAAATAAACTTACAGTTAAAACTGTCCTTAAACCACGGCAAATCCTTGCTGTTTTATGATGTAGTGTAAGAACATTTTAGTCTTAGTAGTCACTGCCAAAATTCCTGAAATCTTGTGTACTCTAGCTAATGGACTTTGTCCTCTGAGCCATTGTCCTCTGAGCCATTACTACCAGTCCATGGTCCACTTATATTAGGCAACGATTTCTTGCCTGAATTGGTCTGTATGATAAACTGAAAAAGATTATCAGTTCAGTTAAGAAACAAAACTCAAAGAGAAGTGAAAACTACGTGATATATATCACATATAGGCACTGGAAATGCTACTGTGCTCTATGAGTTTATAGAGGATTTAATGCTAAATCTGCTTAAATGAAATATTGAAGTTTTTCATATAAGATGAACAACTACAGGAACCCAGAGGAAGAAGAGAAAAGCACTAATAATGTCATTATTTTCTGACATGCAAGACAAGTTGGAGAAACTATTACCCTTTTTATTTTTCTCTTAGGCCAAAGACCTGTGATCAAGGCAATAGAAAACTTTGTTTCTTTTAAAAAGGTCTTTTATGCAGAGAGGTACAGATGTCATGTAATTTCAAACAATAAAGCTGCATTATACATGTAGGGAATGTAAATTAGGCTTAACCCTTGCTAGAAAAAGAAAAGGAATTCTCTAGGTGACATCTTATAGTACTGAAGATGATGATTAGTGCTGATGCTTCCACAGAGAKGATGCTGTCATTCTAGTTGCTTAGCTTTTGTTGCTATTTCCCTGCTGTATTCATTAAAGTGATATAAATGTGAAGAAAACATAATATCATCCTAATGAGACCAGGTGCTCTTTATGTAGCACTAGGAATATCCTTAGTTTTTCTTCCTTAGTTCTTGTGCGTAAGTTCTCTTTTTTTTTTTTCACAAGTGCTGAAAAAATATTTTAAAATTGTGATTAAAGATGCAACGCTAAATGTTACACATCTACTTGGCTTTTGTGTTTTTCTATGGAGCTGTTCATTTTTCTCTTCCTCTAAATTTATGAAGGAACTATATTTAGAAAGAGTAATTTAGTTGAAGGAACTAAATGTGAGGAATTGGTTTACCTACATTCCATGTCTGGTTATGCATCTGAATATTTGTTATGATGAGCAGTTCTTGATGACATTTTTTGTAATATCCAGGCTATGTAATTTTTGCTATTAGTGACACCTTTGGGGAGTACCAGTRTTACTAACTAGTGCTCATTCATTTCAGCTGTATTGTACTTTTTTAAAGTGGAAAAGACTGCATTGACATATTTCTATAGGGTGTATTCCTTGCACTTAAGCTGTTTCCCTCTGCACTACATTGCAGGTGCTTCCATCTCCCAGTATGAATAATGACAGGCAATGATGAAGGCTGACAAGCAAAATAAAATCATGACAAYTGTCAGGCTGCTGCTCTTACTGGTAGTGGAGGACATYGGACTCTTGGGGCTGGGCCTGAGTCTTGGGATGATGTGGTGGGGAAATAATTGGTGGCAGTAAGTCACAGTGATTCCTGCACAACAKCTGTAAGGTTTCAGAGCATTTTATACCATCTTTGATGAGAGTGCAACTTATTTAAGTCACACAGMCAGTGTCCCTGGTAATTCTCCCTCAGAAGATGGATACACACACCCAATCCCACCACTACCAGTGTCAGCAGAGTCAAAGCTTACACAACMAGGGAATTGTATTGATAGCTCTGAGATCCTCAGCCACCAAAGTCAAGCCTTTGAACTGCTTGTGATGGATCAAAACCTTAATTCAGTCTATCTGGTTCTTTATTACTGGGTCACAGGACAAACCTGTAAAGCAGGCTCTTTCGTTAGATWTGGTGCTAAAAAAAATAGCAGAGYGAACAGGGTGCTGCCAAGTTTCTACTTTCCTTATGGCACACTATACACCACAATGTACCTTTTGGGAATCACTGACACAGTGATTGGGCTGCATTTAGCTTTGGAGATTTTGCACTTGCTCCTGCAAAGCCACAGCTTTAACCAGGGRCATTGGAAGCTACCAGATTCTATATATAAAACTATAATAAATGATAGACTAAATCTAAGTATACATATCAGCAAGCTTCCTACAAATGGAAACTGACATGATTTAATATCCACAGATCTATGAAATAAAGGGAAACAATGGCATATCTGAATCAAATTGTAATATTGATTTGTTTTTAAACAAACACAGATCTGTTTTCTTAGTTACATCAGCTAAAGACTTTATACTTGCATTTAAAATTAATAGAATACATCTTATAAAAAACATTAAAACACAGTGATCAAAATGATAATAATTTTTTTCTAATTGTGTTTGTTTTTGGTTTTTTTTTTTCCTAAGCATAAAGTATTGGGATCAAAAAGATGACTTAGCAGTCCTTTCTTCAAGTTATGGTGGTTATAGATAATTTTTTTTTTATTTTAGCTAACGTAACAGTTTTGAAATTWTAGGGTAGCTGATTAATAAGAGCCTTGGAAAACTGGTAATCTGTTCATGTCCATAAACCTAAACTGAAAAAGGCCAAGTCATTTGATCTGGCACATTTAGGACCTAGTGATAGCCCAGGTTCCCACTTGGAACCGTACATTGAGAGATCTAATACAAAAAAARCCAGGAGCTGACCAAATGAGGCAAAATGGATCTGTTGAACCAGTMTTGTCAGCAGAGAAATTAGGTGGGAAAAGCTGTCGGTCAGCAGATAATGACAGGATTTTTAAAACTGGAGAACTGATCAGGCTGGTATCTCTGATGCAGGACTAGAGTCCACCTATTGTCAGGTGAAAACTTTTCAAGACCGGAAAGAAATACAGCGTATCTGTTGACACAAACCTTAATCTAGGCAGACCTGTCTTGACAGCAGCTAAGGAGAATCAAATTTGGTGGCAGAAGCAGTCTGATTAAATTCACAAAGGAGTGCTGTGTGAGTAACCACCACATGTGAAGTAATTGAGCCAGCACAAACTGTCCAGACTTGTCACCCATTTTTTATAACCTTGCTAATTTCTGAGAACAGTTATGTATGTCCCTCTCCTCAATGTGATGTTCATCTTTCCGGGAACTACTAACTAGTTTGAAAATAAGAAGAAAGCTTTTTAACTTTGGATTTAGAGTTGAAGTTCCAAGCACCTAAGAGTTTCTGGTTTAGGATTAAAACTCAAATATTCTCTTTAATTTGAAAACAACAAATAAAAAGGAACTGCTAGACATAACACTTGGACCGATTCTTGGTTTTGCTAATGATAGCTAATTATAAAAAGAGTATACAATGTGGTTTGCTTGATTTCTTTTGACATGAGTGTTGTGTTTTAACCCAAATCTGCAACTAAACACCACACAGTCATTCACTCACTCCCCTGCAGTGGGATTGAGGAGAGGACCCAAAGTTTAAAAGTGTGAATACTCATAGGTTATAATAAACACGGGTAGAGGTGACGCAAAAGCCACACAAGCAAAAGCAAAGCAAAAGAATTCACTGCTTCCCATGGGCAGGGGGGTGTTCATCCTTCCCCCTTAGAGAAGGGCCCCATCACATGTAATGGTGACTTGCAAAGTCAAACACCATCACTCTGAATGCCCCCCTTTCCTCCTCCTTCCCGCAGCTCTGTAGCTGAGCCTGATGCCATATGGTTAGTCATGGCTCGGTTCCCTTAAGACTCACAGCACATCCCCAGCCTCCTTACTGGAGGGGTGAGGTGAGGAACAGAAACTTGACTTTGTGTAAGCACTGCTCAGAGAGAACAAAACCATCCTTGTGTTATCTACACTGTTTCCAGCACAAATCCAAAACATAGCCCRTACTACCTACTGTTAACTTAATACCAAACAAAACCACCAGGAGGAGACTGCCAAACTCACTTCCTGCTTCTACAGGAAATACTTTCACTGGCATGATTCTGGCATTCTGTTTTGGAAACTGTCAGTCTATCTGTCTTAACTGAAACTGATAAGTTGGTTAGATAGCATTTCAAGACTATGAATTTGATATGGAAAACAGACATTTTRCAAATCACTTTTCCATATATCTGTTAATTCAGTTGAGTATAGACTCTTGTCTCATATGTTTTCATGCATTTTTCATTTTCATACATCTAAAMTGTGTTTCAAAGAAAGAGAGATAGAGCAGTTTTTATACATCTCTTTCAGTCTTAGATAAGACTGAAGAAAGCATTATTGAGGGAAAAATATTCAGGTTCTGGAGCCATACACTCCTGTGTAGGTTATACCAATAATTACTTTTGTGTAGTGATACAGAGAGATGGTGCTTTCTCATCACCATATTTTTTTCCATCTCTTGCATTCCATATCTTCCATAACTGCCATGCCATGATCCTAAGCTAAAATCACTCTGTAATTAAACTGAAACTTTCATTCCAGTGAAAATTTTTATTGCACTTAAGACACAACTGATATTCATCACAAACCATTCAGCACAAAAAGAGCTCAAAACATAAGCAGCATGGTTTCCTCAAGATCTACCTAATGAGGCAACTGTTACTACTTTTTTCCTAGAGACTGTTGTTGGAGTAGTTATTTACATATGGAAACTATACCTGAGTTGACTTTGTTGAGGTAAAATGCAGAACTCACACAAGTGCACGTCACCACTGCTTTTGTAATACTTGGGAAGGCTTCTGGGAATTAGACCAAGAAAGCAGAGGGCAAATGTATTGGCTCTTATCACACTGCAGGTGTAGAGAAGGTTACTATCTAATGGTGATGAAGAGGAAAAATGAGGCAAAGTGAAAACAACCTTCTAAGAGTCTGAGAGAGAAGCTAGAAARCATTTTTGATGAGGGCAAGAACATGAAAATAAAATCCTGCTTTAGAGTTGCAAAGGAAATGGATAATCAATTAACACTTTTTATTTGAATTTGGTTTCTGCTGCTGGATTTGTAACTCATGTTTGCAGTGTGACTCTCCTCCTTTTGGTGGAGAAATCAAAGCCTCTTTCATAACTCTGGGAGAGAAACATAGTGTTCTCTTAAACCAGACTTAAACTGCTGGWAGGTGTTCAGAGAACCTGTCATATAACAAAGACATGACTGGATCACTAAACATAATACAGAGCAAGAGTAAGCTTAGCATTCCTGGAAACTAATGATGTGTTTTCTATTAGTTCTATCATTAAGTCCTAGTATATGGTGGATAAACAACCTTTATTTTTCCTTTAAGACAAGATAGGCTACTATAAGTAGCTTTTTATTTCTAAACTATGACAGACAGAAAACATCCTACTGGGTATTGATTTTATTGGATGGCAGGACTAAAGCCTACTTTCAGATGGAAGTAAGGAATGTGAGCTTGGAGTCACATGCAGGGGCTGTTTGACAGAATGACGCGATGGATACGTCCTTTCGTTGCTATGGTGACGGCTCATCTGCTTACATGTCCAAGAAATAGGGCTTTTCATTTTTTCCTGTAAGAAGAAAAACTGCTAACTCATAATAACAAAGTGATTTGTTTTTGCACTAAAGCATAGCTAATGCAAATACCATTGCCCAGTTTTAATTTGGACATGAAATTAATATCCTAGAGCAAATAATACGAACAAATAACTTTCCCATCCTCTACCTACTTACTCCCATAGAATTTTTCACCACAGCAATTGTTTACCTCTTCCGTGAACCTCCAATATATCTGCAACAAATTGGATTTCTGGAATAACTGACACAAGCTCCCAGAATACTGTGGTAACTTTAATAAATTTATTTCAAAGTGGGATTTAATTTAATTTTTTTACTCCAGCCATCCAGATGTTAGAGCTGAACAGATTTTACCAGCATTATCTATCAATATTTTGCTGAATATTTAAGGGGATTCTGTTCAGCTGTGGCCATATTCTATTTCTGTTTATTTTCTTCAAGTGCCCTCTGACCAGTCTCTATTACTGGGAATGTTTACAAGAAGCTCATACAGAAATGCACAGCTGAARCTCCTGAAAATCACTTTTTTTTTTTAATGTACACAGGGAATATTTTTATTAGGATTGCCTGCATTCACAGTCCAGGATGAGCAACATCAAGATGTGACTAAGATCAATTTAATGTGACAATCAGAAGTAGTTATTTGATAACACTTGATACCTTAACTATTTGATTTCAGATGCAG
>CADDXX010000031.1:1976487-2051430 GCA_902810485.1 Alauda arvensis
GTGTGCTGAGTGCATGCTTTTTTTTTTTTTTTTTAATTTCAGAAATAAAGTCAATTAGCCACAGGTAAACTAACCATCTGCTTTATGCTGGAGAAACTATTTCCCACACTGCTGTTTCTATAAACTTGCCCATTTTAACTCCACACTATCAAATAGCTAAATTAAAGTGAATAAATTTAAAGGCTTAAAGGTCCTTTGCCATCCAAACTGTGTCACACAGGTCTAGGATCTTGCCAATACATTTGTCCAGTCCATATCCAGTTACCTTAGCATGCCATCACTGTATGGATAAATTTCAGCTGTTAAGTCTGGAAGCCAAGCTTCTGATGCAGCGAGGAAGCTCTCCTAACCACACAACACACTGACACCCTCACCATGGTGCTGATCTTGGCAGACACACACTGGGGACACTCTCTGTGGTATCACTTCCCAGTGCTGAGAGACCTGTGCCTGGCTCCCAGCAGTGACATTTCCATTTCCAGTCTAGCCTCAGATCCTGCTTTAGCCGGGGTGACGTCGGTCACAGCTGGCTCATCAGAGTGCCTCTGGGCTGCAGCAGCAGGTGCTCTGCTTGGCCTGCCACGTTCTGCCTGAAAGAATATGCTGAACTTTAATTGAAAATTACTTTCCTGTAACAGACAGAACTTACCCATTTTTTCTGTGATCCACATTCTCTTAAGCACGCACGTGTAACCTGAACCCCACAGAAAATATCTATAATTAAGCCATGCCTGATCTGTGGCGTTGCTCTGTCTGAAAACCTCTTCTTCTTGGGCCATGTTGCTCACACCTCTTTTCAGCAAATACTTGGGCATGCACACTGTATTTTGCCTTTTGGGTAATATGCACCTGCTTCAACACTCTGCAAAAGAACCTTGGCCAATGATTTTAACATACTGATAGTCTCCCACTGCATGCAATAGTGGATGTACCAGGCACCACACATGAGCATTTTTCAGCCATCTTGGTGAAGGAAAAAGGCAAAGGCCTGGTGCAGAATCATGGCATTGCTAACTGAAGCCCAGGTGTTTGGCTGGATTGGGTTACCAGGCACCTGGGCAAGGGTGGGGAGGTGCTGCTTAAGGACAACTACCTGGCAACTGTGTGCCAAGGAAGCCTTGGCCCCAAGTCCTCTGAGGGAAGACATTTTGCTGTTCTAGTTACCCTCATGACAGGAGATCCTGGCAGGTGGGACATTTCACCTGGTGGTGCCCACATGCTTTTGGGATGTGAAGGGAGTTGGAGCCACACAGCCAAGGCACCAAATGCTGTCTGTAGAGGTGGTGCCACTCAGTGGTGGGAAAACTTACTGAGATTATGGCAAAMATTTATATTCTGCTGGGGTAGAGAATGTCGTTAACCACCTACACAGTGACAGAATTTGCTCTTCTGCTACCTCAGCATTGCTTTGATATAAAAGGAGGGGATGTTTCAAGACAAAACAATTGCAGAGCATTCCTTACTGCRGTGTTTTATTATGGTGCTTCCTGCAGTTTCTATGTGCATTTCACCTTATGACTGAAAGTACAGCTGTAAATAAGTTTCTGTGAGATCTTATCCAAGTTTAATTCCTTGAGAAGGGCAAGCTCATCAAACCTTACTATTGTCATAAGTATCTCAAATCTGGAAGCAAATTTATGCAGTTACAGGCAGACCRATGCTGGCAACATTTTCTGTGGCCTCTGAAAAAAGCTCTAGCAATTTAGATAGCTGAGATCTTTTCAGTGCTCTTTTGAAATTTGCTCCCTGGAATTAAAAAATATTATACAATATAAGTGCTATCCATTAGGTAAAAACGCATTATGAAATCAAAATAACTCACCCCCAGACTGAAACAGAGTTTTATTATTAATTCTGAGGGACACACATCATTTTTAAAGTACCTTGTAGAAAACACAAACTGAACTATTTAAACTTTTTAAAGAATTTAATTTTTGTCAGTATATCTTTAAGAGAAGAAAAAGAAGTAATTCATGTGTTCACTATATGTTCACGTCATACTGTGCTGGAAATATGGGC
Organism: Alauda arvensis; assembly: GCA_902810485.1. NCBI lineage: Eukaryota > Metazoa > Chordata > Aves > Passeriformes > Alaudidae > Alauda > Alauda arvensis. The sequence continues at coordinate 1,978,507 of CADDXX010000031.1, forward strand.
TGCAAGTTTATAATTGCTTATTGGCCTAATACATTGAAATAAATTAGCAAAAATCACTTGAACTAAAAAAAGGAACAGAATGCAACWAAGATTACAAGTTTATTAGAATTGGGTTTCTAATGTAGATTTACAGAAATTTTCTCAAGTCCAATATGTAAAATTTATCTCAGAGWCATGTCTCTACCCTTTTCTACACTAGGTAAACTCAACCTATGCAGGCTCTATAAAACCAAGAAGTTTTTAAAAAATCACGTGCTTTCATGTAATCACAGTGGTGTTCCAGTAAGCCAAAATTTTTCACTATTCAAGCACTTGACAAGCACTTATATGGCATCTTTTATGACATATTAAYATTTTTATGACCTATTAACATCTTTTGGATACCTATAGTTGAACAGATATTTTCAGATTGATGTTTTAGTAAAAAAAGTGGGAGAATGAGATGCGCCTTTGTTTAAGTATGCTGCAGAATTCATTGGTATGTTAACAAAAAGAAAAACAAATTAAAAAAAAATTTAGATTAATAACAATAGGTCTAAGATCCATTATATTTGTGGGATTGGCTTAGTAAAGTTTAGACTTCYATATAGGCACCAGATTAGTTATTCCTTGTRCCTTGGTTACCTCCAGCCCTGATTAAGTTGATTTACAGTGCAAGAATCTGAGTTCAATGCTTACTGTATTGTGTGAGTAGATACACATTTGTCAGCTAGAGGAATGACTGCACATGAGTCACAAAATAACTTCATGTGCAGTTCCATACTGGAGAGGCTGCACTTGCAGGCCATATGCCAGAACAACAGGCTCAACATATGGCTTACTCCCCTGTTATTTCTGGAAAGGTCCTATGCAAGAGCTTGGAGGCTCCTCATCTACAAGAGGCACAGGACACAATTTTCCATGGGAATCTGAGAGTATAAAAGTAGTGTGGAGTGCTTCCCATAAAGGAAAAAAAAGACTAARAAAATTATCTGAGAGTTTGCTTAAGGCTAGGGAAAAATTATGCTGCCTCATGAATACAGGTAGCTGCATCTTTGTTCTCAAGAATCAASCCAAAATTGTATATCTTAAGCAGATTACAGTGCCCCCATAGACAAATTCTCTGTCAAAACCAGACTGASCAAAATGATAATTTTTTATTCATGAAGGTATCCTGACTTTGGTTAATTTTGTTTTGAATTTTTGCTCCAGTTCCTCAATTCTTAAAGCTATTGTTTTTAAATGTGGATTTTTTTTTTTAGAATTGCAAAAGGTTAGCCAATGAYTTTTTATGCATATTTGAAATGACTGTGCATTATTAGGTTAATTTGGTTTTAATTTTTGAAACAATAATTTGGAGATAATTTAAAGGCAGTCAAAATATTGAAACTTTCAGAAATAATTCCTAATCCTGAAAAGGTTATGTAAGTACAGATAGAATTTGTCAAGAGTTGTATGCTGCTGTAAAATCCTGAATGGCGTTATTAAATTAAATCAACAAATTGAGCTTATTCTGCTGGCACATACATCTTCTCTGCTGGTTGCCACYAAGGATTGTTGCCATGTGGAGTCCTGAGGTACCCTCATGCTTCTGCAGTCAGACCTCTGGGTCTGACTTGCAATAAATCCTTCCTAAAAGGGGATTTAGCCAGCTGTCCCTATCTGCTGCTCTAGATTTGCTCAAAGGGTTGTACAGATATGCACAAAAGGAGTGCGTGTATTCATCTGTGTTTGCTCATCCAGATAAGCACGTGTGCTGGAAGTGGTGCATAAGCTMGCTGAACTGAAGCCTTTCCTCCAGCTCTTCCAGTTGGCTTGCACTCATGATGCCCTGGCAGCCTTAGAGGATCTTATAGGATCAACAACCAAAATGAGTAAATTTTGTTGTACAATTGTCTCTATTTTAAGCATTAAAAAAAATTAGGGTAGGAAAAAACAGGAAAAATTATCTCATGGGAAAAAAGCCCTGAATACTTGGAAGAATTAGCTTCTGTGGRGTTTTATTTATGAAAATATATCTTAGGAATACGTGTAATATACCTTATTTTTAGGTCACCATTTTAGTAGTRGTATTAATTTTATTTTTAATGCATTTTAATATAAAATTTTCCTCAGAACTGAATAGCAATAAAAATCTCAGTAAAGATATTATACATGCAATTCATTTACTGTGCTTTCTTCACACTGCCTGATCCTGCCTAGGATTATTTGCAAATAATAGAGGAAAAGAYTGACAGAGTGGAGGTGTTAAATAATAGTTGGGTGATTTATCCTCCCAACTATTCACAAGCTATTTTTTGCATTCAAGTGATAAAGGAATAGTGAAGCTTATTGAAGCTTCTTGTGCTCTTGAGCATGGGAGAAGTACATGGAGACTGCTTTTGSTGGTTTTCAAATATGTATCTTACTATTCACCTTCTAATTTCCTCATGATTATGATATTTGGTTTTTTTCAGAGTTACAGGAGAATCTCTTTCTTATTTGGAAAAGTCTGCCTATTAAAGAGGAATCTAAAATATAAAATATGGTTGCATGTTTAAGACATGAAAATGGAAGGCAAATTAAAGTACTTTATTATTATTATTACTTTAAATCACATTTTTATTTAATGCCATTCTCAGGTTTTTTGTGTGCTTGATTCATGGCTTGTGAAGGATTAAGCCTGGCAATCCCAACTTCCAAAGTGATCCAGGGAAACAACTCCAGTCCATTTCTTTTAACTCTGAATAACTCTCACTCTTATTCTAGAAAGAAAATGAAATTCATGGTGTGCACTTGAGTGGGGAGAATTTATCCTATATTATTTGCAAGTAAAGCATACATGTTTGATGACTGGTTAAAGGATTGGTTTGTGCTGCCTCTGTCATTTATTACAGAAGTATAGCCACGCTGGGAGTATAATTCCTGTTGCCATGGAGTAGCAATGCATACCAATGTTAGAAAAATTTTAGGCTATGAARATATGAAATAAAAAATATACTGGGCTAGCTCTAAACAGAGAAGACACATTTAAGCAAAAAGAACATAACAACTCAGTCTTGAATTTGCACAAAACTTACCTTTCTTTCTGTGTCCTTTAAAAAAAGACAARTAGTGGTGTCCTGATGATACATTTCATCTAAATGAGATCACAACATCCTCCAATTTTCCATAATAAAATTGAACTAGTATTGRGTATCACAACTGCATAAAATTCACTGGTAATACTCGAAAAGTTCAGATGTCCTGTTCAAACACCAGCCAATCCACACTGTCTTTACCTGCAAGATATGCTGACATAAATGTAAGAGAAAAAAGTTTTAACAGGAGTGGTGCTGTTTTAGTATAAACTATTTATATTCTATTTCAGTTTATCACCAGAGTTAAAATACTTGCTTTTTCAGAAGCAGCAAAAAAAAAAAAAATTAAATTAAATTAAATTAAAAAAAAAACAAACCAAAACAAAAAACCAACAAAACCCCTGCCAATTAGATTAACTTTCTGTTGCTGCAAGCTTTGAAAATAAGAAAAAACTTCACAGAATCTACTGTCACGACTCAGTTGAAAACCATTAATACCTTGATCCCTGGTATTAGCAATTGTGCTCTCTGTTGCCTAGGGAGGAAAAATTAAGGACTAGTGGGCAGTAAAATGACTTTTACAGTAAATGCAGTGTAAAATGTAAAAGCAGTAAAATGGCTTTTACAACTGTGGTCCATGCTTCCCAGACCTTCATAAACACCAGCAAAACCTTTCAAAGATGTTTCCCTCTTGCAGTAGTTGTGTGTGGTGCTGCTGCCAGCACCAAGCCCAGCACAGCACAGCATCACAGGAGGTATGCCCTGGAGTGGGGAGTTTGCTCTGCCTGCAGAGCAGCCACTGTGCTCTTGTCCAGAGCTGACAAACACATGGAAAATAAGGCTAAGAGAGAAGGAAGACCCACTGCAGGGTGATTCAGAAGATAGTAGCCATTCATTCCCAGACATGTGTAGAGTGGACTCCAAAATTTTCTGTTGGCATCTCCACCACCCAGAAAACATGATGATTAAATGAAATTAAATTAAAAGTAGGGTAGCAAGGGAAATGCAAATGTAATGGTTCAGTATAGCTCAGTTTGTTGACACTTGRTGTTGACAAAACAAACATAATACATATAATTTTTAAAGGCTTTAATCATTCCCTATGACTGTTATGTTCCTTACTGAATGCAAACCTAATTTTCATASCTGCCTACAGTTATGTATGTGCAGCTGTATCCAAACATATTTGGAATGTATTATCAGGGTTCTCCTTGAACACTTTAATTTTTTCCAAATAAACAGCTTTTCTCAGCATCATGGAATGCTGCCCAAAAGTTGTGATGCTGAAGAATTAAACCAAAAAATAAAATAACTCATAAGGCTGAAACTGRACCCCATTTTTAACAATGTTTTCATGTGGTTACAGACAGTACTACAAATGTCCTTATTTGTGTATTTTTGCAATGAATGGAATGTTTTTCATTCCATCTGCCCACACTGGCATCATCCTGCTCTTAATGATGATTAGATGGTGAATTGGCACTACCAATAGTCATCTCTAGATGTGACCCTGCACTGCAGTTATTTAGGAGAACATTCAACAGTCTCTTGGCTTGTCTTCTTGAATAGACATATTTATCTAAGAAAAACAGTGAGTTTGTTTTGTTGGGCTTTTTTATTAGGGTATTGGTTTTTACCTGCCAGCAATATTCTAAATAAGAAGAGCATGAAAAATTATTTTTTTTAAAGTTATATTGGAGATTTGATCATATTTTATTTCAAACTTCAATAGAAATGTTACACAAGATTGATTGTGTCTTTTGATTACTGCTTTCCCGGACATCAGCATTCTAGGAGTATGTGAATCAAATGCAAGTTCTGCCTAGAAGGAGTAGACCAGAAACAATTTAAGAAAGAATTAAGTGAGTCCTGTTTAGGACCAGTCTGACTGCCTGGCCCAGCTAACTACAGACCTTTAATTCTATTTGGAATGACAAGACACCTATCCTCTGTGTCCATGTTTCATGGACCTTCCATGACAAAAAAATATGCAAATGACATAAGACTTTCCACTAGGAGCTGCTGTGTTTCAGATGCTGTTTCCATAGAATGGGGGTGTGACAATTCCACTATTCCTGTCAGATATGCTGCTAAGAATCAAAAGAGAAGAATGTTATAAACAAATTWACACAGAAACTGCACCCATGCTGGTTCTTTCTTCAGGCTTGGACTTTTTGGTGGCTTTATAGCTTTACAGTTTCTTTATGGCTTTGTCATCTCAACAAATAGGAGCATAACAATAATTCAGAAGTACTGAGAAAGGGTGAGTGTTAAAAGAGAAAGAAGGGCTAGATATTAGATTCTATGTATAAAACTACTTCACATGCAGTCACAGACTTTACTTAAATCTTGTAATAAATAAATATTTTCTACAATACTTAAATGGTTTGTACTTCAAATGGTAATTTAATTGTAACTGAACTAGGAATAACTTGCACTTTTTAAATAGACCAATAAAACATTAGCTAGACTAGCAGTAAAATCTTGGTTCATTTCTAAGAAAGGCTCCCTTTTTCCCCTAACAGTCTTTTGATGGTAACATCAGGGGTGATTTCTTACTAACTAGTCCTCATTRCTGAGCTCCTCTTGAAACAAGGTCTATTTTCTTTCTTTAAAATATTTGGGAACAGAGAGGTATTGTCAAATGCTTCAATACTTAGTGTTGCCTRTGCTGAATTTGACTTCCCTTCCTGACACAGCCCATGGGAGACTTCAAGTGCAACCCTTATTCTAGCAGCTATTTAATTCCTCCCTCAGCACAGGAGCTGGGTTTTTGACATGTGGAGAAAAAGATAAGGGATAAATGGGATTAATGAGCACTTAAAAGAAGAACAATTACTATAAAGGTTATAAATAAAAGTTTACATTTTAGGAAAAGAAGCCCTTGAAGTTATTCATGCTGTAAATTTTTAAGCTTGTATTAAATCAGAGACTTTTTCATAGTGACTAGTACTGAAATTATTGTATTTAATGTGTCTGTAAGACAGTATTTAATGTGTCTGTAAGACAGTATTTAATTGATATCAAACTACTGTTAAAAAAACAGGAGTGGTCATAATAGATCACAATAGGGCAGGCACACTTCAGCCTCAGAAGCACTATGGCATATGTTCATGGGTGTGGACATGTGGAAAAGGGACAGCCAAGCTGATAGTAKAAGGAGCTGAGGAAGAGCTGGGGAAGTAAAACATGTCACCTGGGATTGAGATGAGAAGGGATTTTTTTGGTGAAATATATTTCTACCAGCTGTTCTGAAAAAAATTCATCAACATCAGAATTGGTTGGGAGAGATGACTGGTATGAACATAAATATTAATGTAACAGTTAACATTTCTRCTTTCAAGCTAGGTGAAGTTTATGGTAAGAGAGATATTGCACACTAATAAACTATCAGGAAAGACTAGAACACAGTGAGCAAATTGTTGGGATATTAGCKATTCAGCCAGTCTGAAACAGAAGTTGGTTTTATGTGCCTGTAGTAGCTGTGTTCTTTATGTTGGATGTAAACATGTACTTGAATATAATATTTGGGGGGCATGTATTTTTACATGACTTGAGGTTTGTAAAGTATGTATATATAGTCCACAGATCTACACAATATTTTTACGTAACTTTAAAAATTATCACAAAGGGCTTAATGAAGGTTTTCCATGTTATTTTTTAAGCATCTGATATTGTACCATTAAAAAGTAAACAGAATCTTCTTTCTGTGAATCAGTGCAATTGTTTCTTTGTACAGGGTTTGTGTGGGCAATGCTCTGTGGCAGAACAATTCACAGCCTGTGTTGTGTGGAGAAATAATTTGGTCTGAGACATACACCTGATAGTATTTCTCYGACTTTCATAAACTAGCTGAATATTTGAAAATATTGAAGAAGAGGATGTACTCAAGTATAGAAATTTTCAAAATCTGGAAACAAACGTGCAAAGTAAAATTCTTGGTGTGATTAAATGAAATCTGTGTGCACACATGCAATATAAGCAGAAAGAATAATGGCAAGTAGACTTCATGTCTCTAAAACTCTGAAGTTTGRTATAATTTTCTGCTAAATAGTTGCTACTTATACAATTAAGACTGAAGCCACATAAAAGACTGCTGACTTTTCATATTTATTCATAAAAACAACAAATCATAGAAAGACGTCCACTGGATGAGGTTAATTTTTCAGATCATTAGCAGCCGGATTCACGTTCTCCTGCAACCTGGATATCTGACAGTTGGGCAATTTCATAGAAATAACATACATATTGCTTGTGTAATAGTGTAAAACAGCTAATTTTTAGATTTATGAAGTCTAATATGCCAAAATACTCAGCTGACATGAATCAGTGAAGCTGTACTATTTCATGTGAGTGGAAACTCAGACAGGCTATTTGGTTTTAACTTTTGGAATAATCTTTTGGAATAATGTATATACTTTTATAAATAACATGGTTCTCAAAATGTGTCAGTGTTTGGTAGCTGGGATAGTTTGAGTTACGAGTGTTGTATTCAACTGGGAAAATATTTTCCATGACCATTATTAATATATGTACTTCTTTGCTGGATTTACTTTTGTTTCTACTAAAAACTTCAAAGGCTATTGACATATCCTGTGAGTCTTTTCCACCCTATACATATTGCAATCTCTCAGACACGTTTGAGGTAGGAATAATATTTTTAATAAGTAAATTCATAAAACCACAAAATGGAATTCTTATTACAGGCAAAAAAATTGAAATACAGTACATGGGCTATAAGCCAGGCTGCTACTTGAATATTATTTCTGCTAAGAAAGTCAGCTTTAGCATGTGTGATTTCCCGAGCCTCAGTGACAAAATAACAGACATTTGTAGTTCTTAATTATTCATAAACCACATTAATGATACTTAAGAAATGCAGTCATAAGAAAATAATTAAAGAATAACAGTCCATTTATATTATTACAGTTTGTGAACAAGTTGTTCAAATAAAAGGAGACTTTGAAATTATACTTCCAATTGGATGACCACATATATTTATGTACTTGCGTATTACATTTTAAGGATTTTTTTATGATTTTTTTTCAGTGCCATATAAGGGAAATAACAGTTCCCTCAGTAGATCATATCTAACCAGAGCTAACATGATAACACTTCAAAGGTGGTCCAAAAGAAGAAAAAGATGTGACGATTACAGAAGGATGCACTATACACTGGTACAGATTGTTCATGATGGTCTCTTTATTATGGATTATTCACATACCTGTGTTCTAAAAGAAATTAGTAGAAAAACAAGTAAAATCATTGCTACATATTATGTCTGTTGAAATAACATATGCTTGTTTCATATCAATGCACTTGCATTAGCCCAGTGATAGAAGAAAAGGTGCAGAGAARATGTGCAAAGCTACTCCAAATGAAACTACATTGTTGCATACAGTTACAGTTTAAATACAATAACTACCCTGTTTGATATTAATATGTTAATTAATATTCTCTTTGCTGGTAAATATTTAATAATGCCAAGCTTCTTTGTAAACRTGAAGTTTGCAATGTAGATGACCACCAATAAAACTATCTATCTGTAAGGGTTCAAGGTGTGTTRGTAAGATCATGTTCAGATTGTCAACATAATCAAGATTGTGATATAGGAAAGGAATTCTTGCAGGATAAGGTACCACTCAATAAGGCTGTAAGTCTTCAGTGTGTTGCATACAGGGAAGGGGACAGGGACATTTCACTGCTCCTTCGCAGAGRTCCTTTGGCTTCACTGGGGCTCAGATCAGAAATGGATAGGAAATAGAAAAGGGATGGGCTTCTGCAGATGCTGCAGACTCCTAAGAATTTAATTTTTAGGAATAAATCTATCCAGGGCTGATGACTGCTGTAGGACAAGTACACTAGCTAAACCMCCCAGATAGAACTCTTAATAATGCAGTTGTGCTATGCTAACCTTTCAACAGGGGAAAATTTAATGACTTGGAATGTAAAAAAGCACACCATGGCTCATCCACTTTCACAGAAGCAAGTGATCTCAGATGTTTTAAACTACATCTCCTTAAAATGGACAGAAATCGTTATTATTTTCACCTTTATGTTGACCATAAAGAGTCAGATCTTGTGAGGTGCTGACTTACRTTGTCACCCTCGTTGTCTGTGAGCAGCTGGCAAGGCTGCTGATTGTCTTGCATGAAGCACTTTGACTCTTTTGAAGCAACAGACTTGAATTAAAAGTAACCATTACTGCAGATTTAAGCATCATTCATTATTCTTCTACTTTTGCAMTGAGTAGTTTTGCAATCCTTACCTAAAACATACTTCAGAATGGCAGTAAATGCAAAAGTAATCTCAAGAGGGCAGCAGATATTATCCAAAGTTTTCATCTGTAGTAATTTAAACAAAATTATCATCTCTCCCCCCAAAGAAGAACAAGAGATAAATTTCTTAAAATTATTGCTATATTTAGCAGCTCATAACATCACCAACATGCGTTTCTGTGATTTAGATTTAATACAAATATTTCAAAATACAGATCTGWAAAATGCTCTCAATTTTTATTACAGGCCTATTCAATAAAATATATACCTTTGGTATAATATGTTCTGTTGTATATAGCAAACCATTTTCATTGTCATCAAAAATATATTTTAGCACTTGCGAATTACAGGGGACTTTCATTCCTCAGATAACCCACATATTGGATACAGCATTTTGAACCAGCTCATAAATATGAAGACATGATACAGATGTACATTTTCTGTAGGAAATGGAAAGTGAAAGGTCTTTGAGAATTCTAAATTTACTAATGATTAAGCTACTTTAACTGTTTTTATGCTACTTTCATAGATATATAATAAGACATTATTTTCATTGAAAATATGCTTTAAATAAGGCAATTTTTGTAAGAATTTAAATAGTATTTTTTCTTGCATGAAAAWCTCATTTACTTGTAAGGTGGTCACGCCTCCCTTGGTATTCTAAAATCACTACACACAAAGCAATAAAATTACAGAGCTAAGCATCCTCCAAGGATGAAATCACAGTGAAGAAAGCTGTGATAGACTTTATGCTGCAAATTATGTTGTATCATATCATATGATGATACCGCAATAGAAGAGAGCTGGTTATTTACACAGTGGTTCTGATTGGAAAATGTAAACAAAGATGAGTCAAGCACCTCAGCAATGCATTGACTTGCTAGTTCATATCCAAGGTTTTACAATGCTGTTCRTTTAGTTCCGTTGATAACTTGACGTGAGGCACCTGTTTTTAAGGTAAGAAACTGGTCAGATGATGAAGTGTCAGTGGGGCTTTCAAGGAAATATGAATCCAGTCCCTTTAGTTCATTTGTAAACCAAAGCTATACTAATCTATGATCCAAGAAAGATGGAATGCYGTTAGGTTTATATGCAGTTTAAGGAGTTCTACGACAGAAAGAYGGTTGTTTTCTAAGACAAGAAAATCTAAGCTCAAGAAAATCTCCAGTASAGTAAATAATATTTTAAAATAACTGTTTAAGTAAAATTCACATTTTAACATRTATTAACAAAAGTCTGATGGCTATTCAGAAGCTCTTAGTCCCACTGACATTGTTGGAATTAGCTTGGAAAAGCTCAAGTGTACTTGAACATCACTGTAGGTATAAASAGTTAAGCATAAAAAGGTATGAGAGTTGGAGCTTCTTCCCAGAACTAAATGCTCTTTCTTTTTAATGTCAATTTGAAGGTGAATCCTATTGTGAATTACTTTTCTCTGCCAGAGAACTTCATTATAAAGAGAGATTCATTGTTGCCAGAGACATCTGTCTTGCTATTCTTCCTCWCTTCACACTGTACTTCCCCTTACTGAAGAGGTCCCTGCTGTCTGTGAATAGCCTGAGAATCACATGTTCATCTTTGTACCATTGTTATAAGTAGTATCCTTTCTATTATTTTAAGGTGTCTAATTTTTCTAGGTTATTTCACTATATTAATAATTTTGGTAGGTACCTAATTATTAATTTGAAAAGTCTATCTGTGGCAGATATAAAAAAATAACTGCTAGCCTCAAGTTTTTCTCAGGAGATCAGTTTCAGAAAGATATTAAATACTCATCCTGTATATATGTCTCCCTTCCCAGCCTTTCATGGGCTTAAGATTCCATTTACAAGASAAAACTGTCATACTCAACTATCACTCCTATTAAATGTAATAATCTTATTCTCACAGAGATTAGAACTTCTGTTTTATACACAAGTGAGAYATAACAGTTCTTCCTCACTTATGTTTCTAGAAGGTGTTTCCCCAGAAACTCCTCTGGGGCACTTCCTGATTTCAGGAGTTACCATCTCTTCAGAAATAAGGGTCATTTAAACATCTCTTCCCAACCCTCCTACACCTCTTTTTCATGCTGAAACAGCTTGAACTGATGAATCATGGCTCTTTTCCTTCCTTGCTGTTTATCCTCCTGCCCTTGGAGCTTTGAAGATAATCATTTGGGCATGTTTCTCCTCCTAAAAGCTATTTTAAAATTGAGAAGTCAATTGAGAATGTCATTCCTAGGAAGGCTGATGAGGTTTAATATAAAAAAAAATATATTCGTGTCCATGTTAGTAACAAAGAGATATAGATAGAGGTACTTATCAAAAATCATAATGAATTTTCAATTACCTTGATTTTTTCACTTCACATCTTATAATATATTACATAAAGGTCATATMTCATTTTCTAAAAGAAGTTTTCAGAGATTTTAGAATCAAGACCATAACATAGACAGAAAAACACATGGAAAGTGGCAGGAATAGTTTTATAATTTGTTTTTTAAGGAACCAGGCAGGATACTTCTGATTCAATCTCTTTCTAGGTGCTTATCTCCATCTAAGAAAAAAAGYAGTTATTCATAACTTTTTATTCCTTCAAGGATATCATTATGTCATTATACAAGGCATATACCATTGTATAATGGATCTGTATGTCAAGGTTCTGTAACAAGCTTCCAAATACCATGCAAGGAATTTGATCAAAAGTGCTTTCAGTGTAGAAGTTATCTTTAACTATAATATTTAACTGTAGGTCTAATAAAATGGACACGGGTTTGGATGCTGTTGAGTGATAATAGTAAGATTCCCATTTTCAGACAGAGTCCACCTTCACTTGATTGTTGTTTGTAATCAGTGGAGAAGGTTTGCTTCTCATTCTGTCTCCTGCATCATTAGAACTATCCTGGAAAAAAACTTTTGCTGTACAAAAACTGACAAYGATTCTCTTGTATTCTCTTCTGAAATTCTGGTTCAGGAGTCCATACACTATAGCATTAAGGCAGCTGTTGAAATATGCCATGTAATAACTAGACACAAACAACCACTCTGGAATCCTAGGGATTACAGTTTTTGGGTTGATAGCCACTGCAAGGCCTATAAAGTTCAAAGGAGCCCAGCAGACTGCAAACAGTACAAATACCACAAACATGGTTACAAAGTTTCTGAAGTCATGTGGTTTCAGCCTGGGGTTGTTATCAGGTTTAACCCTTCTCCTTACCTGAATAACGAGGATCCATATTCGCAAGTAACAGAAAGTAACTACRGCTATGGGAAGCAGGAAGTGGAAAAACACAACTGCTATAGTATATGCTGAGCTCACAGACTGTGCAAATGTACACGAGTAAATCCTGGGGTCATACTGCAGCGATCCCACAAACAGGTTGGGCACGATAGCGACAAAGGTGAGGACCCAAATAAGAACGATATAGCACAGGGAATTCTTGTCGCTGTACAGCTTGTCATATTTGAGGCTGTGGCAGATATAGCAGTACCGATTGATAGCGATGCCTGTAATATTGAAGATTGATCCAATGACACTTAGGCCCATCAAGAAGCCACTAATCTGGCAGTGTAGGTATCCCAGTTTCCATCCATTGTGAAACACAGATGTGAGGACCAGTGGATAAGGGTAGATAGCTACTATCAAGTCTGCAACTGCCAGGCTTACAACAAACATATTTCCTGTAAAATAAATATAAAAAAGCAAGTATTAGTTTTACTTTTGCTCTTTCCTTCATTTCTGCTCTCATTATATTAATGAGCAGCCTCAGTGGAACACTTTAAATGTAATTAATTTCTACTTTCTAGCTCAAATTTTAACGTCATATATCAGAAATAAGACACCCATTTTTAGTTTAAAAAGTTAGCTTAACTTAAAGGTGCATCTTTTAAAAGTCAACTGTCTTTAAGCTTATCTAATGTGACCTATTCTTTTTCTCATGCCATTTATTTGTATTGTTTCAATCACACACTTAGAATTCATATCAAATAAAAAAATTCATCACTTTAAGGCTTGCTTTGGTTTTAAATAGTCTCTCTTGAAAAATCAGCAAAAATAATATCACTAATAATTTCCAAAGTCATATTTACCTTCTTTATTTAACTTCCTTTCATTACATTAAGTAATTTTCCAGTCCTGAAATTAAAATCTCTTTTCTCTCATGTATATTTCAAGCTTCCATGACTTTTGCATGACTTTTACATTATTCTCTTTGAATCTGCTGGCAAGTACATAAATAATCCTAACTTCTAAGAGTCTAGTTGAACACAGTTRTCTTTCCTAAAAACATGCTCTTCAGTAAAAAAAGAGATGTTGGGCAGTGGCCTAGACAGTTCCCAGACAGCACTGATTTTTCTCTGCCTCCAAACTGGAAAATTAAGCAATGAAACATTCTGCTGWTTCACTTTTAAACAAAGGGAGATGATATTCTTCAAAGACAATAGAATCCATCATGTTTCAAATTCATTTTTTGAGAATAGATTATATTTTCTTTTTTTAGTTGCTTAAATGATGACCCATATGAATGCCTCSCAACCATTCTAATTTCTAAGAAGAAGCTCACAAGAAACACTGATGTCACTTTTATTCATTTTTTWAAAATAACTACTGCAGGTAAAGTTCTAGTTATTAATGTCCATAAGTACAGARAKCTATCAATGTTATCTATACATGCATGTTTGTGGGTATATAAATGCAGATATACATAGGCATTTGGTATTCTACTTTGTAGTTCTGAGATTATTCATGRAAGATGAAATGCAAGCTTCTATTGCAACCTGTAATAAAATATATTATTAGTTTTAGATGWTATACAATTTCAGTGCTAATCCAAGGTGGGCTTGGTGAACTGTTTTATGCATTTATTTTGAGCATACAAAATATAAACAGATAATAGCAGGTTAGTAGGAGAGGCAATGCCCAATAGGTCATTTTAGATGCTAAAATTCTCAAAACTAATTTCTTAATATRTTATTTCAAATATCTTCAAATGCATAGTCCCTTACCAATCTCAGGCTTTAAACGTCCAGAAATGTTCAATCTGCAAATAATGTCAGAGAAAAACACAGACATTATCTTTCTCTGGATGTTACCTACACTGCTGTTTTTAATTTTGATACATGCACAAAGTACCACATTTGATATTTATACTAATGACAACTGGAACAAATGGCCTCAATTAAAAGACTGCAGCACTAGTTTTTCCTTGATTTAGCATCTGGATTTATAAATAACTTTCTTGTGATAGTGTCTGTAGATGTTTCATCTTTGGCTGGGGATTCACTGCCAGACTGAARTATGCTTATCCTGAAGCCTTTGGCAGAATTCCAGATCATTTCAGCACAAACATCAGAGCTTCTTTAGGCAGAAGATGACATAGGAAAAAAGCACTGCTTTCAGAATTTATACTTGACATAGTGGCAATTGATACAAGAACAAGAGATTGTATGGAACTTATAGCTCTTTGTTTATCTGATGAATCAAGAAGCAGAAAGTAAATGAMAAGGTGCTGTTGGCAGGTTTTTTCCCCCTGTCCAGAACATTGCAGGATTGATGAAATGGTAGCATATAAAAACATAGACTCTTATAAAATGTAATACTTGAAAGAATTCTATTTATATCTGCTTATTAACTTTCTGCTTAGCTGGAGACTGCCCATCCTAAACTTTTTTCTCTGGCATCCACTAAAATTTCTCCTGCTGTTCACTATTATTATTGTTAATATTGTCATTATTTACCCGTATTGAATGTACCATGTGACACATGGTATACATTTTTCTGAATAGTTTTAGCTTTGGAAACAAATGAGTCTAGGAAGAGTAGGCACTTTCTCTGAATCAAACAAATTTCAGGCTTGCATAAACTCATGCACCATGGTTGTTCCAGGTTTTTTCAACTGCTGTAGAGTGACTAATTGAAAATCTTGGAAACACAAGCTGTTCCATGTGAAAATTGGAGGCTATCAGGATATCCTAGTAGTCTGTCTTAAAAAAAAGTGAAATTATGAATTTGGAAATCATGTCCCAAACTTCCAACTCATGGTTAGCAAGACAGCTGAATGAATGAAGTGCTGGGGGTGGAAACTGCTTGGAAACCAGATACCTGTTTGCAGACAGGACTTTTAATTTGCCTTTTAGGAAGGGTTATTTTAAAACTTGAGTTCTGRTATATATAATTTTTTTGCTGAGATAGAAAATTAAAATTAAAAAAATTTGCATTAGTATGATAGTTGTATATTTTGAGGTTCATTGTTTCAGACCCTGAATCTGAATCTGAAATGAAGTTGAGCTTTCATATGTTATATTATAAACAATTTAAAAACAGGATCCTAGCTTTAGRTACCAMAATCAYGGAAAAATATTTYTAATTTATGAAATTCCCATATTATWATGGCATAYTGTGAAATTAAACCCTTACATTYGTAGAATACTTGGTATTTTAGAGGTGAGTATCACAAAAATGTATATAGGAAAGGGTTAAATTTTTTTTCTTCAGATTTAGGTTTGAGCAGAATGCTATAAAATGAAGCCTGAAATTCTATATTGAACCCTTCAAAAAGGCCACAAAATCAAAATCTTGAATAACTCCTCCTTGTAGTAAAAATATTCATTCTCTTTAGAGAGTAATGTCACGTTACTGYGAAAAAAGTGTGATTTGTGTACCTAAAGAATATATTATTATGCATTAACMCCAGTTTGCTGAACTGAGAAGGCAGAGGTTGAATTTCTTGACTTTGACATAAGCCAAATAAGCTTTAATAAGTTTAAGCAAATGTTGTGCGGTGGATGTATGTGGGAAGAAAGATAATCTACTGGTAACCAGCTTGAGCAGGTTATGTTTTYAGATGCTGTCTAAAGCAATGCTCCATTAAATATTTTCACCACCCTTACTGAAAAAGAAGCCTTTCTGAGCAGCAAACACATAGCAACATCAGACCTATCTGCTGAATATAAAGCTGCATTAACACAACACAAAACAAACAAGACAATTTGACTTCCAAGAGCACAATACAACATTAACTGAGTGTAAAAATTGTGCTCCTGACAGATTATAAGAAAAATGCTTATGGGATTGCCAAGATGTCAAAATGAATATAAAAGCCTCAATAAGAACTGCATGATGTAGTAGTATCAGTAGCAACTTRCATTTGCAGAACATATACAAATTACTGTGTGGGTTGTTCTTCCCTAGATTTAGTGCTAAGTATGTCCTGAATGACAATCAGAAAGTTTCCAGAAATTTCTAGCAACTTAAATATGTGCAGAATATTAATGGAAAAGGATTAAAGTTACATAGAGTAGGTGGCACTGAATGCCTGCCATAGAGTTAGAATTGAGGGCTGAACACTTTGTCAGTAGGTAAAAAATGACTAATTTTTGTGGCAATTTTTAGGAGAACTGAGGGTGTTGTGGTCTATAGAGCTCTCTCCTCAAGTGTTAGGACTTTTACTCTTCTAAAATATTTACTCTGGGGAAAATAACCTACTGTAAAAAAGGGAAACAGCTTATGTATGGAAAAAAACACAACAGTTTTAAAGCATTAGGGGAATTCCAGCTAGAATATTTGGTACTCAGAAAATCTGAGTGAATTTTAGAAAAGATCTCATATTGCTGGCAAAATCAATAAGGCTACTTTTTCATCTTTTTTTCACAAGTTATTTCTTTACCTTTTAATACTGGTTGACAAGTCACTATTCTATTCACGTTTTTCAAAATTTTTCCTGGATAAGTAATACTTCGGCTTCTTACAGCAAATGCTTCCCAAAAGCCATCATGTTTTCATCATGTAGTTGCATTTTGAAACACACATCATCATGTGTCCATTACTGCTTCAGGCAGGACCAATTTTAGGTGAGAGTTTTAGTCTTTATGCCAGCAGAAGTTGCTTTATCTTTTAGGTAAGACTAAACAGTATGTGCACCACAGAAATTACAYAAAAGGATTTTGCTGTCTCAGACCTCTAATGTTTACTTGCTAAGTATATCTTTAAGGAAAGAGGATAGTGTAATTGGTCCAACACTTAATTTTTAGAAGATCAAACTTWGTTTCTAATGATCAGATTCATATCATTCTTATCTACTGTCTTTTCACCACTTGTAAGATACTGCCAGATATGTTAACAGTAATTTCCAGTTGTTTCATAACCAGCCTTAATTAACAAGATGCTTTCCTATAAATTTTGATCATGTTTTGTAGACATTAAACTGTGCTTAAATATCAACTGCCAAGTTTGTTATGAACAMAGTTTTTATACGTCTAATGGCACAATATTTTTTTATTTACCTTTTTAAGCACTGGTTTCTGATCATTCTAATACTTCTACCAATTTCCCTCAAGGATAGTTTACAGACATTTTGGCATTATTAAATCTTTCTGATTAATCTAGCCCTTGCCCAGGATGTTTATTTGGAAGTTTATGTTCCTAACTGAAAACAAGACTATGATAGGTGCTCACCAGTGAATGCCTGCAGCATCAGAAACTTTAAATGTGATACCTCAYAACTGAGTACAGCATCAAATAGATTAACTTCTTCCTTAGAGAGGCATTTTGTCAGGCCTCTGCTTATGTAATTATGTTTCCAAGCACAAAATGGTGTCCCAATGACAAATATTATGGCTAGATTTGTTTCATATGCCATGAACATTTTCRCCCTGAATGTTGTTCCATTAGCACCAATATTTCACTTGTAAAACATCATAGACAACTACAAAGCCAAGGAGTAAAAGCTGTTTCTGTGAGTACCTAATACAAATTTAATAAAATTTTCTTGTACATGTATCCAGAAAGAGATCTTATCTCCACTCAGTGTTTCTTCTACCTGGGAGATCTACCAGTCAGAATATTGCATGAAAAAGATCAGTTCATAATTTTTCTAGCATTAAATTAAAATTGGAAAGTTGTTGTACCTGGCAGGGCAGTTTGGGTTTCTGCAGAGATCATGCACAACAAAAACTGCTAAATTAAAATACTTATAAGTGGGGAACATTACCATGGTTTCTTAGGAAAAAATTCAAAGTCAAGTAAGGTTAGCAAGACAAGATAGTGTGCAGTCCCAGCTTCACTGAAGAAAGATTTGAAATGTCTAAGAAACTAACAGTCCTTGCAGCTCAGCATCAAAATGGCACAAAACAGCTGAACAAAAATGYAGGAATAAATATTACATAAGCTCTAGTTACTCCTGGGAGCTTCATTCACTTTACAGATCATAATATCAACTCCCCTAGATATGAAAAGCCTATTTTTAAACTAAAGGCACTATTTATAAACCTGTCCTGAATCAAGAAGTCCACGTGCACATTAAATTTGAATAGCATTATAGGCCTGTGGGTTTTGCTTCCCATTAGCAAGTTAACCCTGATGCTGCAGGTGGAAATTTGAAAGTTTTAAAGCCCATAGTCAACTTTGTAGCTTTAAACATACGTAAGAAAACCTCTCTCTTTCCTTTTGAGCTGAGAAAATACCTTGTATTCCTTTATCATTTTCATAAAACCTCATTCAAATATACACTTCATGTCACATCATAGAAAGGACTTGCAGACCTTCTATCATCTAGTTAGGATGCTAATGAAACCAACAGGGCAATTAAAGACATTGCCACTGCCTATTAAAAGTAATGATGACAGGCAGGTAACTTGTTAATACTGAGGAGAGTATTAAATATTARAGGTTTAAATAATTTCCAAAGTTACTAAAGTAGAAACACTTAGTGTCAGGTAAGTTCAGATACTGAAATGACCTAAGTAACCTCAACATTTAACTCCAGTTAATAGAAATTCAGGGTCCTGAGTCTTACAGGTCTGGACAGCTGGAGAACTACGTAATGGTATATTAAAGAGATATTGAAGAATAGATTTGTTAAAGAGCTATGAGAATAATCCATATTGTAATGTTTTGTTTCACTGCTGAAAGTTGAAGAAAAAAAATTACATAATCAGCACAGCATAAATGAAAGATTACTTATGCATTCAGAAAAGAAAATGTTGCACTGTATTAAGATTAATTATCACATAGAATCTTCCAGCAAAGCTGCAGCAACAATTAAATTTGAAATGCCTATGCCATCTTCTGGCCAAGAAAATCAGATGCATGATAGAGTAATTGGCAGAAAATGGCAATGACAAATTAYGTAGTATTCAGACCAAAGGAATGGTTGTGTATCAGGTCCAAGTTGACTGTAGCCAAAGAGTATGCAGATGAAATTAAGGGTTTTTACAGATATGCCAAACAACATACAGTTTTCTGTGGATTTATCACCTACCATCTTTTTCTGCAGTCCCATGGTACACATGTGAGTGAGAAAGCTCCTGCTCTCCTTCTCACAGTCTAAAAATATTTGTTGCTGCTATTTTTGGYGGTTCAGTCATGAGAGGAAAGGGATGTGAGTTTGCTGCCAGGCACAGAAGGGAATTGAATCCATATGCTGGATGAGTGCCACAGACTTGGGGATGTTCCTTGCCTCTGGAAGTTWTGTATGACATGCCAGGACTGCTTTGAAAATATCTCTTATATTGGACCTCTCACATACTTAGTTTGTACTGTGTGGCARATTTAGGAGGTGCATGGGATATTGAATGCTCAGTACTGATAAGACTGAGGTATTTCTGCATATGYCAAGAAGGGTAGCACTATCTACTGGATGAATGTACCTGACATGAAATATAAAGCATCTGAGGAAAGCAGCACTAAAACAGAGGCCTACACAACCATTGCCCATTTAGACACCTAACATAAACATAAACAGGAACTGACATTGACTGAAGATCTGTTGTGAAACTGAACTTTAAAAAATCTAAAACTGGYCAGGATCTGGGTCTTTTTTAACAACTTTTAAGAAATTCCATTTTAAAAAGCAGTTTAAAAAGCTCTTAGAGCTACAGYGCACCTCAGGATCTGCTCATCTTTCTGTTAGGTAATGCAGTGGCATGAAATATTTTGCTTTGAGATTCTACATAGTGGGTTCATGTCCAAGATATTTTGCTTTAGAAGCAGCAGAAAATTGAACAAGGCTTCTGTTCTTTTACAGAAATGTTTAAAATTTTATCACAGTTAATACCTATTTACCTTGGTAACAAGATTGTATTAAACTGGCATTCTCATAGGGTTTTATAGTTTTAAAACATAGAAATAAAAGTGACTCTTGTCACCCAGCCAAGAGTGAACTAAGACATAAAATAAAATGTCAAGACTTGTAATGATGACATGAATCAACAAGTCCCACTGTCTTAAAAGTTAGAAACGAGGGCAGGCAGACATACAGAATGTCTCAAGTTCTGTGAGCCTGGTTTTGGCTCTGGTATCTGCCTGGCCTGTCCTTTCTACAGTTCACTGGGTGGGTGTGTTTTCAAGGTCAGAACATCTATCCCCTCTGAACATCAGCTTCTTCTATCATGATGACAATATTTCAGAGATCAAATAGATTTGCCTGAATAACTTATCCACTTTTACAGAAGGGAATTATATTACCACTTCTGACTTGATCTTTTTTATCTCTAATTTCTGTGATTCATTTGGGAGGAAAAAAATCCTGTGGACAGCCTGTTCTCCAACAAGGTGTTGCCTAGATGTTACAGAACACTGAGGTTCAGCAAGCTGTATGAAACTGATTAGAATAACAATACTGCTGATGTCAGAGGATCACGCTACTGRACTGCATCCCAGCAGAATCARTGTGAGAGTACTTTTCTCCCCTTCAACTGTATTTACACTAGGCACTGGAAATATATGGYGAGACAATAATTATACTGTTCACAGTAAGATCAGAGCTCAGATAAATAAAACTAATAATACAGTTTGAATGTAGGAACAGGCAGAGATGGATGCTTATGAAATATAATTACGTTTTGTGTCTGTACAAAATCTCACAGATCTGTCAGGACTGATGCCAGATAATGTGAAGATGCAGTCTATTCCCTTCCAAATTCTAATATATATGTTGAGAAAACAAGTGGGAGAAAACAGGAGAGTGAAGTTGCAACCACATAACTGACAGGAGAGCCTGACAGGAAAGGCTTCTAGACTGTATAAAACATMGCAAACACAAAATCATTTCCCTGAATCTCTTTGAAAGTCACACTTTTATGTAACAGGATTTTGTGGCTGAATTCGTCCAGCATTATTCATGGGATGAAAAAGAAGTTTAAAAATTCTCAAGAGGACAAATAATCCATTTTCTTTCTATTATGACTGATAACCATGGCTGGTCATTCAGCCAATGTAGACAGTAGACAGCAAAGCTAGTAAAATGAGTTCATAAAATAGTCATTCCAGTTCTTTCTCTTAAAATTGGCAGTGGTAAGACACCTGCCAAGAAATGAAAAATAGCATTATAGAAAAAAATCACTTATATAGTTACACACGTGTTTACTGTCATCTCTTCTATCCATTCTCTATTTCTCTATTCTTCCTTTTCCTTCTTTCCATATTTATTCCATCACTCTGTTTTTTCTCTCCTCACTGACTTATGACCCAAAATCTTTTGTTTCTGACAGAAGTCTTTTTCCTCCATGTTTTCTTCTCTTTTCCTCTGTTCTTTTTTGCCCCAAGTTTCTTAGAAGACACATACGATTATCATACTCATTTCCACTTTATCAGTTTGATGATTTTTAGACTTTRTTCCACTGTGCCACTATCACAGACCCAGGTGACTTCCTTTCTTCCTCCCTTCYTTTCAATTCTTCATTTTCTCAATTGTGCTACAGCAAAAGTCAAGTTGAATGGTCYCACACCTGAGTGGAGCAAGTGAAAYRGTATCCAGTATCATGGGTAATTCACCAGTGAAWAAGTGCTMTTTTAATTGCAATATTAGTGGGGTTTGTTTATGAAATTAACTGATGGTATCAAGAATATTTGTTGTCCTATACCATCAGAAATGCATTACCACTGGGAACTGAAAGATGGGCACCCCCATATGCATGGCAGCAAGGTAAAGGATCTTAGTATTCATCTTCTCTATTGTTTGTCTTTTCTTCTTTAGGATGGACAATCAAATCAAGGAAACAGGATATGGGAAAACAACTCTGGATTAAAAGCGAGTGAAGACCCTAAGATGAGTAGTTCCCTTCTCTGTAAAATTATAAAACCTCATGCTCCAGTTATTGGACCAAAATACACTCTTCCAGCCCAACACTAGACACCTACACTATGCTCCTTTTTCTGTTGTTTGTATATGTCCATGGACTGCCAGGAGAAATCTCTACTGAACACATTATTTTGTAATTTGATTAGAACCCACACCAACTGCAGGGTTCTGCACCAGCTACATTGGGGTAAAAATGTGGTAAGAAATACAAATTACATCTTAAACTGGTTACACTGGGTGTCAGGCAAATCCAAAATATGACAAAACAACAAAGCAGACATCTTCCTCAGGGCAGATACTCTGGAATGTTGCAGCAAGCAATTAAAATTATAGCCCTGGCTATAATTTAAATCTGTCAAAACTTAGAGAAGAATATTTTTGCCCCTTGTATTATTAAAAAAATTTATTTAGATATAGGATAGATTTATAAGAAATTAATGTATCAGAAATTAAGTAATAATAAMTATAARAAAATAATATAAGAAATATATAAGAAATTAAGGGAGTAGGTAGTTTATTCATTATTGMCCTGCTTCATTAATCATAATTTTTAGTTTCTGCACAGTGTAATTGACTTGGAATCAATGTTTGCTTGCTTATGCTCACTAAACCTACAGTTGAAATTTTGGATTAGAAGAGAAAGAATAAACATGTTGCACTACCTTAAGTAAAATCTGTATTTTAATTTGTATCAAAAAGTTGCAGGAAACATACACTTYATCTGCACCTAAACCCCCTTGAGTTTTTTTGTGGGTATTTTGTTTGTATTTTTGTTTTTGATTTTTGTTTTTTGTTTGTTTTTTGTTTTTTTGTTTTTTACCTAAAGATCTAACTTCTAGTCCTGTCATAAAACTAAAATAGATGTGAATGAACAAAATTCTCATTTTTCTAATGTTATTCTCACTGCTAGCAGCAAAAATTTATAAAGAATTTAAGATAAAGTTTAACACTTGTGACATTTGAACAACCACAAATTGTTTTCATTTATTCTAAGGCTCCCTGGGATTCTTATTTTTGTACAATTTAATTTCTTCATTCCAAAACCAACTGTCAAAATAGACAAAACAACAGGAACAAGCTGACTATATATTTTACAGWACTTAAAAAAATAGTCTTAAGTCATTTTTCTTGTAATTCTTCAGACAAATAAAGATATTATTTTTTTTTCACTATTTCTTCTTGACAGCCTAAATTAGACCCTGTGACTATACTGCAGGCAAAAAGATGAAGTTATCCTTAATTCATGCCAATACTTTTACAGTACAATGATAYGAGAAGTACTTATGCTCATGTATATCACCTAGGTATTCTGCAACTGGATGCACTATTATATTTTGGGTAATTRACATAACTCCTCTTAAATGTTAACTGAATGAACTATTTTTTTGCTATCAGTCTGAAGGATGAAATTTCCACACAAATTGGCCCTGGGTTGACCAGATCTATGGAAGTCATAATACAGACCTAATTTTTTGCTTGTTTCTTTATTTTTATTTTTTTGCCCCTGCATGATGGGATTTTTCATACAGAACAGAACAAAATTTTCAAGCAGTAATCATTTTAGAGAAAACTAGTTAGACAAATAGTGAGGTATGATTACCCTTTGACATCACAGGAGATTTCAGGTATTCTACACTGTACCTTACATAAGTGAGGTGGTCAACTTGAAGGATTTTTCTTCTCTTCAGCAGCTACTGATATAGAAGTCCAAAATTTTTCAATATCCTCTTGATTACTTAATTAGAAAATACATGACTTTTACATTTAATGCTTATTAAAAATAAAATGGGATTTGGATTTGTGCCTTTTATCTAACAGTATTAAATTAAGTTCTTTATTGARGGCTCCTTTACATAGAGACATATAATTCAGCATACAGATGAATTTGCCAAACCATTGAATCCTGAGAAGTAGGCTTTTGAAAAGAAAAAAAATGGCTAAAATAATGAYTCAGCTAACACCACTGACAAGTTGAAGTAGTGTAAGTGAGCAAATAAGTGGGTCRTTGCATTATTGCACTGTTATTCCTCTCCATCTTGTTTTAGTTATTTGCTTTTTACTTTCATGAAGAGTGGTGTAGAACTTCTCAGAAAGAATTTTTTTTATTGCTTAAGACTAAACTGCTTGTTTATCAATGAATGCAGTCAAAAAACTATGAGTCTATGGCACTAGCTAATATGAAAGAAATACATAARTGGTGTTGACTTTCAGTACCTACACATCTTCAGTACTTATCACCCAGTGTTCTTATTTAACATGCTGCACAACTGTCCAGCACAATAATACAAAACTGCTGAAACCTACACTTGCTGTCAAAAGTATTGGATTTTGTATTATAGTAATTTCAGTGTGGGTGCATTTAAAAGCTGTGTTATGATAGCTCATCTAAATTATTTGTGCCCATTGATTTTTGTTATGACTCAGATATACCCTAACTGAGAACTCCGAGAAACCAAACACAATTTGTAAAATTAAGTTCAATACTTCCAGTGTAAAAATGTGAGCCCTTTCACTGTGTGAAAATAAAACAAATCTGGAAAATGATACCACCATTATAACCTTAATCTCATAATGTTATGCATATAATATCTTAACTGTGAAGTTCCTTTCCTTTTTTAATGTCTATTTTTTTCTCTTATAATCCTTTCTACCTTTGCTTAAATGTTAACAAGAATCTTACAGAAAAAAAAGCTTTTAARCAAGCTGAAAAGCTATATATAGACAGCTAAAGATAGTATCCTTTTAAATATTCAGTAAAACGTTTCCAGTTCTCCCTCTGAACCTTACTGCTCAGTTCTTCATCTTTTTTTAGACACAAGCTTTCTGTGTGCCAACATACTTCATTATTTAACAAAACTTAGCAAACCCGAAGTCAACACTACTACTTATGAAACTAAAAATAAGAAAYCCAAAGAAATGTGGGATAACTATCTCAATGAAAATTAATGAAAAACATTTCCATATTGAAAGGATGCCAAAARGTATTAAGTTCTGTACAATTAGTGTATATCAAAGATGCCATGTACTTATATTGTATTATAAGTACATGCCAAAACCTGACTCAAAGTCTATTGTGAGGAAGAATGAGTGGTAAGGAAGCTTTAGCTTCCAACACTGAAGCTAAGTAGCTTCACATCTCTACTTTGTTCTATTAGGGAATAATCATCTCATTTTAAAAACAATATCTTTGCAAAATGTTCTACAGATGACTGAATGCTAAAAAAAAAGGTGGGGGGGGGGGAAATGTATCTTTCACACCTCATCTAAGACCACCTAGATTTTCTTMCTTTAGTTTCAGAAAGATTAGTATTTTGCTTTGTAGGGGAAAGATTTCTTCAAAACTTTTAAAAGACAGGTTGAGCCCCTCAAAGAATCACTTTAGCTGTTATCATGTGTGAACACAAAAATATCTGCTTTAGCACACTAATGCTTTTACTATTAATAGCAGAAGGGCTTCCTTTAAAGATCTGATTAACAGCTGCATTAAGTATAAGTGATCAGTTCATGAATCAGAAGCTAATTATTTTGGTAAAAGGTAAAAAGTCTCCTAAARTCTTTTATTGAAGTTGTATGTGTGAGTTGAAACCATTAGTAGAAACCAATATTTTAATTTCTTAGCATTATAGTCATTGCCTGATAGACTTGAATTCATATTTTGGGAAAGTCTAAGTGGATTTTTTGTTTATAAATTCCAGTATCTGGAATAGGRCTGTATCAGGTCTTTACAGTATTTTTAGATATATTTTATTAAGCAGTTTGCTTCCTGTAAGTTTGGTGTGGAAGGATGTTGATCRGGTAAGAGCTTTAAAACAGATCAATTAACCTTACAGTGAGCTCAGGGAAGAAAACCATGTAAGACAGAGAAMAATAAAAACAAACCAGTTTCTCCCTGCATTTTTTTGTATTTGTAAGGTACCTCCTTTCTTCCAGAATTGATTTCTGTCAATTCCATACTTTGATGGTCTCCTGTGGTCCTCTTCTCATTTCTTAGGCTTGATGTGTTTTCTGTTCTCAGCCATCTCACTTCCTGTTGTAGCTGCAAGTTCTCAATGCCTTCCTGTGCCTGATCTTCCTGTTGGCTGCTTGCTTCTATTAACCATGCTCAGCTCCTTCTGAGGGAGAGTAATTTCCCCTTTCTTCTGGGAGATAAACCTCACCCACATATGCCTTTACTAACATGTGGCAAGCAGAGTGAGGAAAAAGKTAACAAATACCCTTATTCAGACTTAAGAGATAGAAAAGTAGTTAAACTTCCTAAAGACAGTCCCTGAAAATGTCTCTTGCAAGTCTGCAAAGAATTAAAAATCTATGCCAAACCACTAAGTCAAACAAATTAACAAACACATCCACCCTCATTCTTCCACCATAAGAAAGTATTAGTAATATAGATTTTCAGTAGAGGTACAAAAGTGAGAAGATGTAAAAAGCAGGACCTGTATCAAAGGAACAAACCAAGTATTGTTTAGCTTATCCATCAATGATTTGGCTGAAGGCAGATGCCTCCTCAGCAAGCTCAGTGAACACAAAGCCYGGAGGAGTGGCTGATAACCCAGAGTGCTGTGCAGCCCTTCAGAAGGACCTTGACAGCCTTGAGAGATGGGCAGATGTACTTTTGATAGGATGATGGGGAGAGACTTGCTCCCCTTCTGTCCCAGGAAACTGCATTTTGGAAAGTCTCTCTGYAAGTGACCCATGAGAGCAGCCAGGTTCACAGTGAAATGCAGCCTCTCATGCTTGGATCCTATCATATCTCAACAGTAAAAYGTTTGTTGAACAAATGTTCATGCAATTAGTACTGAAATTGTGATTTTTACCATAAACTATAGAAGTATAACTTCAATGTCCTTTAATAAAAAAAAAAAAATTTAAATTGTTTTGGGGTAATTAATATCCTGTTCATTTTAGCATATTTTCAGTCACCCAGATCACAGAATCATCACGGCTGGAAGAGACCTTCAAATTCAACTAGTCCAATCACCAACCCAGCGTCACCATAATAACCCCTAAACTGTATCCACAAGTGCCACGTCCAGATGTCTCTTGAATATTTCCAGAGATGGTGAACCCACTGCCTSCCTGGGCAACTTATTCCAATGCCCAACCTCTCTATCAGTGATTTGTTGGGGTTTTTTTGTTTGTTTGKTTGGTTTTTTTCTAAAATGTAATCTGAACCTGCCCATCACAGCTTAAGGCCAGTTGTCTCATCCCTTCACTTGAGACATGGCAGAAGAAATCAACCCCCACTTCACTACAACCTCCTTTTGGGTGGTTGTAGAGAGCAGTGAAGTTGTCCCTGAGCCTCCTTGTCTCCAGACTAAAATCTCAGTTCCTTCAGCCTCTCCTGTAAGACTTGTACCTCCGCCCTTCTCCAGCCCTGCTGCCCTTCTCCAGACTGGCTCCAACACATCCATGTGTTTCTTTCAGTGTGTGGCCCAAAACTAAACACAGGATTCAAGGTGCAGCCTTGCCAGTGCTGAGTGCAGCGGGACAATTCCTTTCTTAGTCCTGCTGGTCACATTGTCACTGATACAGGCCAGGACACCATTGGCCATGGTCACCTGAACACAGAGCTAGCTCCTGTTCAGCTGGCCCATATCCAGCACCCACTAATGGGATGTCTCCACTGGCTGGGTCACTTCCAGCCATGTCAGGCAATTCTATACTCTCCAGGAACCTTCTAGATTGCCTCTTCTCTGCTGTGCTCTACTTCCAGKGGACATCTAGCAAGTTAAGTCCCCCAAAAGATATAGGTAGAACAAATAGAGGCTGCATAAGGCCAGAAACAATCTTAGCTATATGGTGGGGAAAAAAAGTAGGTACTGCCATAGATTTGTGTCTCTATGAATAGGGAGTTTATGTGAAATCACTGTTGCCCCTAGTTTATAATAAAAATTTTGACATTGATATAAATTTGATAACAATCTCTTCAAGATTTAAGGGTTAAAAATGATGCTATACATGGCTTCATGCTACAAATCAACCTCACATCTATTTCAGTTAATTGCACAGATATAGACTATTGGGTCTGGGGTTTATAGTATTAAATGACTGCATTAGTATTTTAGAATTTATAAGCRCATTGTTCATACATAAAATGATTTACTGAGAACATGTTATTATATAGTGACCTTTCAGTGCTCCCTACAGAACCTTGCTCACTGAGATTATTGAGCAACATAGAAATGAAAAGAAATCTGAACCCCCAAAAGAACCAGTGATGAAAATCTAGCAGAATTATCAAACCACCATGAACACATCTTGTCTTGTATATTACTCACACTTATTATTATTGCACATAATCAAGCCCTTCAAGGAACACGTGCAAATTTCCAGTAGCAGCTATTACTGCATTACATTATTTTAGTAATTTCATTCCCCCCCGCCAAAAAAAAACAACCTAGAGTGTAATGATATCTAAGCAATACTTTTTCTAGAAGAAAATTCCAATAAATAATAAAAATACATTTTTTAAAAAATCAAATCCAGAAAAGGTAGCATCATTATAAAAAAGTACAATGGAGACTTGGATTATATTTCCATTTGAACCTAGTATCTTTTTATATTTGTATTTACTAATTCATTGTGATTCWGTTTCCAAAATTAAAAAATTAGGCATAACCCATTTCCTTGTAGAGTTAACTGTTCTGAAGATTGAATTCATTTCTTYGCACCCAAGTATGTTTAAGAATGAATAAAATACCCAAATAGATTCATTCATATAAGGTTCTGAATAATCCTTTGAAGTAAATTTGAGGGTAAAAAACCAGCAATCTCAATTTGGTTTTCATGACAAAGATTAAAGAAAAGAATTCTTTTTACAGAAAGCAGAAMTATTTCACTATCTTGGCKGAACTTTATGWACAGAAATAAATTTTAATTTTGTGTGGAAAACTCTTGTACAAAATACTGGATGAATTAATTATGGAGTCCCTCAGTCTGCAAGATGTTTCAGAGAAAAAATTGTTAATTAAGTTCTTATTTTAAGTGTCTTTTAGGCTGATGGGTGATAYTTTGCCTCGCTATACTACAGGATCAGTATTTGCTGTAGAGCCTTACCTTCATTTTCTGAGCAAAGGGATTCCTTTTTAAAAATCTCACTGTTATGAATCTGGATCAAGAGTTTAATTTAAAAAACCTCAGCACCTAGTACAGACAACTTTGTGTGTTATACATTTTGCTAAAAGGTCAGAAAAGCAATATTTCTATTTTCCAAAGGATGGCTGCATTCATTAGGACAGGGCTGTTACAAAATCTGGGCTTCCAGTAATCTTAAGAGAGCTGCAGTGTGGTCATGTCCAGCCTGACCCAAGCCAGCAGAAGATATTGAAGATATGTCACTTCTATAGACAGTAAATTGATGGATCACTTCCAAAATTATGCTGGCTATTATTATAATTATTATTCTGCTTCCTTCTCTTCTTTGATTTTTTTTCTCCCCTCCTTCTACCCAAAGTTTGAGGCACAAATAGTGGAGGACATGCTAACTCTAAATGACAGGTTCTGCTTTCAGCACATGGATGCTCCAAAAACAAAAAGAATGAGGTATTTGAAGATAATTTAATCACATTAGCACCAATCCTTTTGTGCTTTTTTTCTCATAAAGATATATTGATGTTGGATGGCATATGGGGAAAGACAGCCTCTGAAGAAAAATGTTTCATATTCCTTAGTCTAGCAGATACATGAAAGGATATAACAGTGTCCATCACTAAATGATGAACAGTTTTTTGTCCTCAAGTTTTTATGCCATGAAGTTAATAAAAAATTRGTGCCTTTGCCAATGGCAAGTGTTAACTAAAGTGAATTTGAATCTGTTTTTYAACTAGCTGCTGGAAATCTTAAGAAATCATAATATAAATACCCTATCCTGGTGATCTTGACATTATAAACACATGGCAATGGCTCATGGAGGTTGCACTAGAATTTCTATAAAAAACTATTTAAACCATTAAATATTTGAAAGAATGAAAAAAAAAAAAAGATTATGTCCTTTATCAAAACTTTACCATGAAACCTACCTACAGTCTTTCAGGTAACTATTTATTCTAACTGGTGAATACTTTTTGTGTCATTAAATGTTGGTGCAATCMCTGAAGTTAACAAATCTATCAAGCCTGGCATTTTCTCCTGCAAAGTTAACTGTTATGGGAATAGAATTGCCTTATTTTCTCTCAGTTATGTTTTGTTTAAGAATGCATGCAAGTTACACATTAGATTTAGTAGCCAGAATGAATTTTCCAGTTATAGCCCTGTATTCCTTTGGTAAAGGCCAGCTATAAAAGMACATAAAAAATGAAAGGGCCAGTGTTTGTGCTAATATGCATTCATCTTACCATYTCTAGAAAGGGTTCTGTGTTTGAGAGAAATTGTAACTGCAGTGATGATTGTAGGAAAAGTATTGCTACTGGATATGTGTAATATCCATGGTAAATATTCTTCTTCTGGTAAATGGGAGACAAAGTGCAATGACTATTAYGTGCCATTTCTCTGCATTTTCTTGGAAAACTTTCAGATCCAAATATGTTTGCTTAAGTTAACATAATCAACAGAAGCTTTGAGGAAACCATRCATGGTTGCAGGCACTGARAATAAATCCATTTAGTGGTTTCTCAAATTTWAAGTCATATACATTTGACAATGTGTCCTTATCAAGGCCTAAAATCAATCATTACTATTCTATAGGATTTCAAATAACCCCAATTTTATTATATAGAAATCTATCCAATAATTTCAGCATAATGCCTTGGTAAAAATAGAAAGTCTTACCAAAAATGATGAAYGTATCCTTTAGTTTTTAACTTTTAMTTTATCTTTTAGATTTTATTTAATAAAAAAGAAAATCAGTTTAAACATCAAATAGCAGGAGCATTAAGATCTGTGCATGTCACATTTTCAGAAAGTTGACAGAATATAAATAATCTACTGGTTCTTAGGCTTCTTTCTCATCTGTTCTGCTCTTTGTTTGTGAGGAGTGGGTGAGAATGTTCTTTAAATCACCTCATCCATCATGATGCAGRATACCCACATTTCTGGCTTTTAGATACTTTGGGAACAATATGCACAAAGGAGAAAAGGACTAAAAAATGAAGCATGTGTAAGTCTCAATTCATAATGACATATGCTATCTACTGTAATAAGTATAACTTCAGAAGTTACAATGTCAATTGTTAATTTGTTACAGTAACAAATTTCTGTTCTATAACCTGAACAGATATAGGTKTTATGGGACTGGGCTTTTAGAGGTCTATTTATTTCTCAAATTCMCAAATCCCATGCYATTGGGAGACAGTAKTTCMGTATACATGAAATTTCTGGCCAGTTGTTTGAGCGACAGGTCTGTGAAATAATACTTTGAAATTATTTTCCATCCATCTAAAAATACTATAATATTTCAGGGGATTCTGTAATTGTCACCAGCTGGAATTCTGTTGGTTAGCAACATTTTGTTTTGGTTCAGATCTGACTCTGTACATTTGAATTAAAATAATTATAATTTGGGAAAAATTATTATTTTTTAGCTATTATTGCTAATCATCAATATTTTTCTTGGTATGTGTCTGTGAACTCAAACACAGTTTAACACTGAAAATAACATACAGCTCTTGTGGCCAGCTAAATCAGAATCACTGGGTGTAAGAAGATTGGAATAGAAGGAAGAGGTAAGTTCTTCAGAGTCCTGAAAGCATGTCTATGAGCCAATATGCTCAAATATTTGATATAGACAGGGATCAGACTTGGACAAAATTTACTTAAGCTTCTAAACACTTTCCTTTTCCATAAAGCTAGAAAGGGTACAGTCAAAAGCTTTGATTTGTGTCCAGATCATATCTGTATGCAAAAGGTGGCTCTGGACTCAGTCACATCTAAGGAGAGTAACTTATCAAGATCCTCAGTTAATTCTAAGTTTTTCTGAGACAAAATTTTCAAATCAATCTGAATTTGCACATTGGATACCGTCATTCTACCCACTGACTTTTTGAGATCTATGATCATACTACTTGTGAAAAACTCTGCAAAGAGCCAGCCAAAGCCAACATTAGGAATATGCTTGTTTAATTAAAGGATGCCATTAATCCAATGAATAATATTGCCAGATTTCTGTTGCTTCAAGAAGTTAAGATTTACATTTGAAATATGCTTTAAAAATATTTTGATAGCTTTCACATGTAGACCAAAATATAATGAGAGAACTATATCCTAGGTACGTTTTTCATGCAATAAACTGTACATAGTATTTACATGCCTGTCAAGCTCCACTCATTTCAAAGAATATTAAAAACCAGTCTGCTCTCAAAATTCAGTACTCAGAGAAAATTAAAGTATAAAGTTGCAATGACATCTTTAAATTTTTTTTTTGGAAAAACATATGGGTGTCCAAGTTGAAGTCAAGAATCTTTTCTGAGCCAATAATCTGTAAATTTAGCATTTCATATGTGCATCCGTGAATTAGCCCACAAAAAATATTTTAGTAAAGTAGCAAATTAATAACATGAACACAGTGCAGCTCTCTCATAATGTTTCCATCTGTAGTCTAAATGCAGTCCATCTTCAGAAGTTAATCAGCATTGGACTGATRATTACAATGGTTGCTTTGCTTTTGTTGATTTGAAGTCTGGTGGACAAGCTCAGCATGAGTGAACAGTTTGCTGCTGCAGCAGAGAAAGAATGCTGGGTAGCTCCAATGAGGTATCACCAGCAAGGAGAGAGAAATCACTGTGCCACTCTGCTCAGTGCTTGTCAGGCCACACCTGGAATACTCTGTTCAGCTTTGGTTCCCACTATACAAAAAAGAAGCATATGGGCTGGAGAGAGTCCACAGAAGAGCTACAAAGATGCCCAAAGGACTGGAAGGTTGTGAGGAAAGCCTGAGGGGACTGGGTTTGCTCAGCCTTCAGAGAAGAAGGCTTGGAAAGACCTTATCACCATGTTCCTGTATTTAAAGGCTAAGATAACTCCCTTTTTACAAGGAGTCACATGGAAAATATGAGGATTGATGGATACAAGTTACCCCTGGAAAGATTCCAATTGGACACAAGAATTTTCACAATGAGAACAATCTGGCCCAGAATAATCTCCCCAGGTAAGAGTGGGATTYCCCAGCATTGGACATTTTTAAGATTCAGCTGCACATGGAGCTAAGACATCTTGCCTAGACTGTGGTTTCACTGTGCTCTTGCCAATAAAGATTAATTCCCCTTGAGGTCCCTTCCAACCTAGCATCCTRTGACTCTATGAAAATATCTCAGTTAGAAGAGATGATTTGGAAATATGCAGAGGTAAGTAACTGGACATTTTTTATAAGAGAAATGATTGCTGGATAAGATCAAGTAGTCACCAGTCTTCTCTTTCAAAACAAAAATTTAACTTATGTACAAAGTTCTTTAGAAAAAAAAATTACTAAGGAGAACACTTTTGTAATATTCCAAAACTGACCAAATAAGTGCACAAGCTAGCAACCCAGGGCATGGCAGTACTGAATCTTTACTGTCATTTTTAAACAAGAATATTAGGAAAGCTGTCTGTAATATTTGACAGATGTCTATTCTAAGGAGTAAGCAAACATGTTTCCTGCACTGTGAGTTGCAGTGGAAAGATGGCTATGCATATATAAAAGAAATACTTTCCAATATACTTGCTAGTCAAGACACAGATGACTTTGATTCTTAGTACTCAGTGAGGTGCTGGCTAGAACAGAGTCTGCAGTCAATTTAGCTGCATCTGAAATGGCCCTAAAGTACAACACAGACCTCAGAAAGSACCATCCAGCTGTGCTAGGAATATGCATAATGTGGACTTTAATTTTTTCATACAGAACTGGTTGTGAGGGCTGGTTACACAGCCAACACATGCCATTTGAAGAGTGGGTTTRGTAATGACTTGACAGTAGAGAGAACAGGAATAAGAAGCTGCAGCAGATTCATTCATAGCCTTTTTAAATAACTTAAGCTGAGGCTTTCAATGCTGCACTCAATGTTTAGACTCACGTTTCATACCARTTTTAACTGGAATTGGCCATCTAGCAGCTTGAGATGGCATTACAAATATTACCCACCAWCTATTATTTTACTCTATCAGCAGCTGGTGCTAAAAYRTCCCAATTGTTATACTAGGCACTACCCCAGGATTAGAACTAAAATGACAGTACAAGAGAGAATAGAGGAAAAAACAGTTTTCCTTCTACATGAAGAAAGCAAAATGGAACATATCTGGATTTTTTTCATATYTTATACCTATTGGTAATCTTTTGCTGTGCATGCTATGATGAAAATACAGGATGAGGTGACAAACTAATTGACAAATAAATGTCCTAGCAGAAGGATCAATCTTGGAGTCTAGGTATTAGGAAATCCTTTTTTAGGTAAAATATTTAAATATTATAAAACAAAAATAAAAACAAAACAAAAACATGCACAGAAAAAACAAACAAAGAAACAAACAAAGAAAACACACACACACACACACAAAAAAAAAAAACCAACCCCACCCCCACCCCAAAAAAACCAGAAACAAACACAAAAAAAACACCACAGAAAAGTTACTCCTGTCTGGGTGTTCCTTTTTCTCATGTTTGAAACTTTTCAATCAAATTTGAAAGWGGGTTTCTAAGACACTGATGTCTTCAGCCACACTGATAGCTGCCAGAAAGATAACACAGAAGGACTCGAGCAACCTAGGTTTATGTACAGCACTGAAGACAACTTGCTGGCACAGGCAATTGAGGAGCCAAAAGTAAAGGTGCTACACTAGACCTAGYACTTATGAACAAGGAAGATTTTATAAGGAACTTGAATGTCAGAGGGAACCTTGGCTGCAGTGAACATAAAATGGTGGAGTTCAGAATCCTAAGAGGTCAGGCACAAAAGCAGGATCACAGACCTATGTTTCAACTTTTTCAGAGGATGTGGCCCCGAACAGCGCAATGGTCCAGGAGAGTTGGCTGATATTAGAGGACCATGTRTATATGTCCCACAGCTGAAATAGGAAAGAAAAGAACATTGTAGAGGCAACATGAGGAAACTAAGACTGCTAGTTTTTTTCATTTTGGCTTTTTGTACTAGKTGTCAGCTACTGTACTGCTAATTGTCTCCATAACGTTTTGTGCCATTGAGGATTATCTGTAGTGCTATGAAATAGRACTGACACTGAGTACAGCAGGCTAATCCAGCTTGAATTGCATTTAATCTTTGTTAGTAGATTAAAAAAAAATTCCATGTTTCTTCTAGATTACACATAAATGTTTCTAGAGATTAAGAACTGGCATAGCTTAATCCAATACCAAAAGCTTTATTGGTTATGATTTCAGTACTGGAAAGGTAGTGCATTTGCAATT
The DNA here is from genome assembly GCA_902810485.1 of Alauda arvensis. Classification (NCBI taxonomy): domain Eukaryota; kingdom Metazoa; phylum Chordata; class Aves; order Passeriformes; family Alaudidae; genus Alauda; species Alauda arvensis. Next base: position 2,014,210 of record CADDXX010000031.1, read on the forward strand.
GAGRGAATCTCTATGAAATAGATGGAGACAAAAAATTAGATGTCACAGAACAAAATGAATTTTTTTCTGAATATATATAGTCTTCTCCATAGGGACTTCTCTTTATTCTCTTCTAGGCTAATGATTTAAAAACTCCTATGTATACTTATGCAACTACAGGAGAAAAATCTTGTCTTTATATACATATAAAAATAATGCTTACATACACATATATTTTCTACGGTTACATGATGCCAAATTTTCTCTGGTTCAAATACAGAACAAGAAATAAAATGGAAGTAGTTTTGATAAAGGCCTCTAGGAGTATGAGTTTAAGTTTATATCAAGWTAGTTTATGGCAGAAGTCTGACTTTGTTACAAAGCTGATTTTTTTTAGGTGCATTTTCTGGATAACTCAGTATRGACAAAGTTGTTGACTAATAATGTTAGACAGCAATGTGATGGAATAGTAGAAAATTAAACTATTTACCATAATCAGAAATCTCAGTGACATTTCATTCATTAGGGACACATTTTGCCCTTGTTGAACATACACCAGCCTCATTGATATTAGCGGGACTGATTCAAGGTTCTTCAAAGCTGAAGATGACATTTAATAACTGCATCAGCAATGGATATGTGTTCAGATAATCCAACTACTCATTTTTGGAAATCATTGTCTGGAAATTGTTTCAGGCTTGCTAAGTAGTCACACTTGCTATACATTGTGAATGAAGCTGTCCAAAACATATGAAGTGCTCCCTTTTATATAACATTCCATTATTGATGTATTACTTTTAYCTTTGTGTTGCTTTGGTTTATCTAATTAGTAACATGTTTTGATTAAAAATAAAGCCCCTAATTGAGAGAGGCAAAGGAATTTTGAAGAATTGCTAAGAGAATTTTGAGAAAAATCTCTATACATTTACATTTGTAGAAAAATAAATAAAAGTATTAAATTCTTCCCAGTTATTCAATTTAGCTGTGTGGCATCCTGTCTAAACTCTTTATTTGGCTGTCTCTCTATAAAAGTATCTACTTCCAGTTGACTAAACCAACCAATGTGGTTTTAGAGCTCTTTTCCTTCATGTTCAGACATATTTACATTTTAAAAAATAATCTCATCAAAAATCTGGGGAGTCCTGATAAACAAAATTTTGGAGAAAGCTTGYGATCACCTTTTTCTACCTTTGTGGCCCTCAAGTGTACTTGCAGCCTTGTTTTCTCACCTACCAAATAAGTATCAAATAGAAGTTCATATTATTCTTTACTTGTCAATTCATCTTTCATCACCTAGTAGAACTAGCACAGCATCATTTCTCACTGTACTGTAGCACTCAGACAAGGGGTAACCAATTATATTGAATAATTCTCATGGCTGACACTTCTATTTATCTTTTACTCTGTTTCTTGCATCTATCAGGATGAAAACAGAACAATACACATCTCTGCCCTACAYGGAGTATTCCTAGACCTGCTGAAATTAACCTGCTGAGAGTCAGCAATGGATGTAAGAGATGTCTTCACAGGATAGCCTGCTCTGAGCTTCTAAAATGGACCTCAGGGACTTGGATGCCCAGACCTCACGTTCAGGGGCAATCAGAAATCTAGTTTCTTTGGGCTTCTTTGAGAATCTCAATCACATTTGTCAGCAGTACAAACAGCAGGTTGTATGAAGGAGTTGTAACAGAAACAAAGAGAAAGAAAGCCGATAACAACCCACTGGTTCTAATACTGTCATATAATGCTATATGCCCTATAGCATTAAAGATATTCCAACACCTGAGTTAGAACATTTTTTGGATTAGTTTGTGGAGCAGAGTTGCACACACCTGTTGTTCTCCCTGTTACCCATCACTGTTTAACATTTCTGCTTTCTGTGCCTGTTTGGGAGCAAACACCACTGAATTTTCTAAAAATTTCCTGATTATTTCTGGTAAAATGTATTGTGACATAAAATCCAATATGAATATTCAAAGTATTGGGATTTTGCAAAGCTCTAAGTATTCCAAACTTTTTTTTTGGGGGGGTAAAGCAGAAGATAAAGAGCGTGGAATTCAAGAAAAAAACTGTCAGACGTGTTTTAAGAAACACCATCACGAACATAGAAGAATTCTTTGTGCTCAAGAAAACATTTCATAGAAAAGAAAAAATGCAGTTTCTGTGAATGAACATGTTCACAAGAACTCATCCATATGTGGAAATTAAATGAACCTGCTACTATCACCTGGACAAAGTTACATTCTAATTAAAATACATTGTATTTTAATTAAATACATTAAAAATACATTTTCATTTTAATGGATCCTTACTCTGTAAGGATTAAATAATCAGACTCTATCACATCTTGGTGCCAGCTGACTRGTAATGAATACTGTTACAAACCCCATGTCTGAGAGCTAATTCAGTGAATCAATAACAATATGAATACAGTATAATTAATCATTTCCTGCTACAACGAGAAAATCTATAACAAATGTGTTATACTCTGCATTCTTATTCTGAGAAGTGATGCATAAAATGGAATACATTACAGCTTAGTTTGCATCTTAATGGTCTAAAAACATGGAACAGTTTTCCCCTCTAGTGTCTGGTAGTGGAAATGACAACTGGTTGAATGCATTTTTTATATTGAAAACTATATTTTTTTAACCTATTCATTTTCTTTCTTTTTTTTTTTTTTTTTTAAATATGAACATGGTAAAGTCTAACCTAACGTATTATTTTGAAATTATGTTCTGATGAAGAATTAATATCAGACCCAACTCATCCTGAAATTTTTACAAAGGTTTAATTGTTGATGTCAATGGGCTTTTAATTCCTTTTTAAGATAARCAAGTGGGGAAAAGATCTATCAGATTAGCTAAAGTCACATCAAAGTACRCAGTTAAAAGCAGTTATAGCAGACGTAGATTGGAACTGGTATTGTTAATGCGGATCTTTAACTTTTGGAAAAGCTCTAAAACTTCAGCTGTATCAATACAAGCTTCACTACAAAGTAATATTTTCTGGGAACAGTCAGCATCTGTTAATTCACAGTCAGAGCCTGATCTGCTCCATCCAAGCTTGCCTCTAAACTTTATACATTTAATACAGTGAAGCCATAAATTGACCCTRGCACTTTCTAGAGCAGCCAAATTTAAGAGATCTAGAAGAGGAATTCAAGGTGACTGCTATCTGTACCCATCACAGATGAGTCCTATAGGGTCAACAGAGAAAAGCAGGCACATGGTCTAGGGACTGAGAGATATTTTGCATGTGGCCTCTTCCTGCATGGGGTTGGGGCTTTGGGAACAGACAGAACCATTAATTGCTGCTTCCAGTTTCACTACAGTGGCCAGATTTTCTGACAGGCCTGAGAGTCCAKTCTCTGAATGCACCCAGCAAGAGGTAAATATTAAAAAAATCAGACTAAACAATGGAATGTTTCTAATTTTCTGCACTGAATGTATGTTCCTACAGAGTCTACAATCTATTTTACAATTCTATTAAAATTAAAGCCTTTGTGTGTACATGGGACTCAACTGGATTTTGCTAGTTTTTCCCAGCTCTTATTAGAGAAGTCTACATTTGGAATTCTGTCTGTTTTCTTYAGGCATTATTTTAGGGAAAGTTATCCCTTTGGACAAAATTTAATTCAGATTACTAAATTTCTGTAACTTTGCAAAATTGGTTAGAAACGGCAGATTTTGAACAATGTTTCCTTTGGAGTTTGGGTTTTTGGAGTTGGGTTTGGGGATTTTTGTTCCTGTGTTTATTTCTGTGTCGGTTTATTGGTTTTTTTCCTAAAGACTTGCTAAGTGTGAACGAGTGGAAGTTTTCTCCTGCACACCCAGATTCCAGAGGCAAAAAATAAGAATGGCAGCTTCAATTATTTTATTTTTCAATTAAGTTAAAAAAAATAGGTAAAGAGAAGCAAGTTGTGTCTTTCTTTTCTTAGTCCCTCTGTACCTCTGTTCCAACTTGCCTACGCATACATTCTTTTTTTTTTTGGCTTCTGCTGTCTTCATAATGATGTTCCATACTGCTGTGTATTTATTGAGAAAAATGAAACTTCATACCTTTCAATGAAACCTCTCACATTGTTCCTTCTCTTTTATAATTAATAGGCCTCTCTCTTCCTCTCAGTGATTCAGATACGCTGTATGTTCTTAAGAATGAGTAGTTATCCCAGTAACCAAATTGAAACCCAGAAATAGTTACTAGGGGAATGGAGCAAACAGGAACCAGATGTTTGGTTAATGAGAAAATGACGTCTCTCAGAAAATTCTCAATAGTGCTCATTATTACCAACCTTCTGTATGGCACGCTATGCAGACTTGAGACTTTGTGAGGAAACTTGATGTGGAATTGTGTCTCAGCTGACCAGCCTTCTTGAGGCATTTCCATTAATTGTATTGATGCCTTTGATACTGTTAACTGAGGTACTTTGATTGCTACTTTACAGCAAATTTGGTTGGTACTTCAATTTGTAGACATTTTGGAGCCTAGTTCTTTGATACAATACAGTATATCTCCTGTTCAGGAAATACCTCGGCRTTTTTGGCCTAGAAAATATTCATGGAGGAGAAAGAACTCCTGCATATGACAGACACTTTTATTTTGACTCTCCTTATGAAGGCAAAAAGAAAAGATGAAAAAATTTTATGAACATTTTATTTATAAACTTAAATACAATACTGAAGTCCATTATTGYTTAAAGTATTTGGCACTCCAATATAAGAATGAAATCAAGTAGCTCATTTCAGTTAAAGAAGCTGGTCATCCTCATGGAAACATTCTTACAGAAGTATGTCAGGCCTAACAAAAATGAATAAATTGCATTCCAAAAGAAGAAAGTTTCAACRCCCTGTAGCAATCTCAGAAAGATATGCTTTAGGTACATCCAGTAATTAATGTCTCTTATGGAACTTTCATATTGAAAGATACTGCAACTTATTATTTTTAGTGTACTTAATTAAGATAAATTCCCTACAAGGAAAAAAATGTTCTAAACAGCTTGATGCAATAATATTTCATGATTTTTATTGTAGCATCTACCCACTGCCAGAATCATTGCTAAAAAACRCACTTTATTTTCAAAATCTAAAGAAGAAAAAAATCTTACCAAGTGTGGGTAAAGAGCTGTAAAAATCTGACATTCGTTGAACCTTTGGTTAATAGTGCCAAAGGAAGTAGAAGTCAAATATTTTGCCTAAAATGACTCTTAAACAAAATTCCTTAGAGAATGCTGTAGATGAATTAACAAACGGTTGCAGAGGGAGTTCTCTATAGATGGCATGCTAATGAATTCTGACAGGCTGAATGGTGCACAGATAATGGGCTGAGCTGTCCACTGACTGTAAAGCAGAAGATGATTAAGGTTAAGACTTCAGGAAAATACCCCCCAAAAATGGATCAAAAGGAACAATTTGACTTAAGGGTTGAACTGCAGGGGTCTGGTTTCYCTACAATCTACATATACACATCAATGATTGATGTGTTTGTCAAATTCAAGCATCTGAATTTTTACACCAGTATCATGACTTGCTGCATAATTCATGATTGTTCTAATATTGCCATTCATTCTTCCAAATATGAAGGGTCAATCAACATTTACTTCATAATCTTAATACTGCCTTTGAAATAAATTCAGATTCAATTAAATATAGAGRGTTATTACTTCATAATTTCATGGAAAAATTTTTCAAAAGAGAATACCTGAAATTAGATTTCAGAAGATGAAAAAAAGATTAAATAATATTAGAAATATCTACTGAGRAATTGTTACAGTTTTTCTTCCAGAAGAACTGTCATTAAAATCATGGTTAATAAAATGAGGACTTCAAGTAAGAAAGGTGGCAAGATATGTGAAAAGTTAAAAGACTTTTTTCAAGCCTATAATCAGTAAAAAATATGTAGTACTTGTTAAGTAGAAAAGAATGCTTTGCTTCTAAAGATACTACTTTGTTTACCTTAATTTATTTACACAAAACAGATGAAATCTCTCAGAAATCACAACAGAAGAAACAGCATTTACCCTTTCTATACTCAGCAGAATGAAAAGCAATCAAAAATATTTTCCCCTTTTTTATGTAATTWCTTTAGATGTTGCCTGCAAAAAGCACACTGAACTGCTCTAGATAGTGACTTGTGCATTATCCAAGGTTAGATCTTCTTATCATTACTCAGATATCAACAGACCAAGGTGCTTTTCTTGGACATGTTTACAAAGAATAAATTCTACAAGACCAAACCAGGAAAAAGGAAACAGAATCTGAAATTGAATTTGGCAACATATCAAACTTACCAAGCTTTCATAATTAGGCTCTGAAAATTCTGAAAGAGTAATGGATCATTAACATCAGTAGGGGGCTGGAAACAGCTTTCAGGAGAAAAAAAAGACAAACTAAACTTCAGCAAGAAGATAAAGATTATTTTCAACACMTAAGTATGTAAACTTCATTGTTAAGCCATACCTTGCTGCTTTCAAGCCATAGAAAAAACCCTTATTTTTTTAATAAAAAACCAATAATATTAAAAGGTTTTTTTTTTTTTTGTTTTTCACAAAATTATGATCTGTCTTGAAGCAAAAAAAATTAATATAACTTAAAACTAAAGATTTTGCCTTCAAAAAATTTAAACATTCCAACACATGCAGACATTCACTGCCATAAACCTCAATAAGATGATTTCTTATTGAGCCAAAGTAGATTTCTAACTACTCAAAATTTTCTGAGAATTTTCTTCATGAAGTCTTGGGTGAAGGATAAAGAGCAATTGAATATTTCTTATATTATGCTATTGGAAAAATAATTATGTATTTTTAGTCTTYGTATGCCTCACAGACATGCAACAAAGATAATCACATATTGATGCTGATACTTTTGAGTTCTCTTCATCAATTTCACATGTCATTAGAAGTAGGAAAAGAAACAACTCYGAAGAGAATGAGAAAGTAGTTCCTGTATGCGTGGGCGTAAACTCAGTTTTTACTCCATAACCTTATACAGCACAGAATTAAGCAGGAAGATTCTGAAATCCAGGGATGAATTGACCAAGGAGATCCTTTTTCAGGGTCATGTTAGTAGARCTGATCCTGTGTTAGGTAGGATAAGAGGCAGATTGACTCCCTGACATTTCTACAACAGCTGTTTTCTCTCATCTCTATAGAATTTGACATATCCAGTATTTTGGGAGCTATTAATGCAGCTTTCTAAATTCCCCAAAGAGTAAATGGTTGACAAGACACGGAGTRGAACAAATCAAAATTTCCAACTACAAACAGAAGTGTAAGTATTTTGTAAGTACCTAAACAATTTGAATTTTCTATTTAAGATAATGTTTATACATTGTATTCAGTATTCAAAAGACATTGTAATGTCATAGATCATTTTTCAGCCACTGCTATCTGCCAGGCAGAAATCAGAGAGCAATCACTGTGGCTATATCATTTCTAAACTGTTGAAAATACTGCTGTGAGACATTTTTCCATTCTGGATAACTACAATGCAGATGGAGTCTAAAGAGACTTTCTGCCTCATGCAGCTGTTAATGATATTATTCACAAAGCATATACATCAGGCAGATTTGGCTTGACAGTCCATGAGGTAGCAACCTCATCTCGTTCCTAAGAGAAATGATGTTCCCTTATGACAGTCACGCTCTTGGAAATTTTGGGAGAAAAAAMCCCCAAAACTGCAAAAAGTGCTATTTAGCTGAAAAGATGTGATTAGGGAAACAAACCATTTACACAAAACAGTCAACTTATTTTCTTGCTGGAAATGGTCAAATTTGTTATGATCAAATGATCCGTTTGCCTTTAGAAACCAGAAAAAAACCCGGCTGCTTCATAATATTCACAAGAGCTTTCATATGAAAAATATTGAAKGATGGGGTAAAATGTGGAACCACTTGGGAATTAACTTGAAAACAACAAAAAAATAKACACCCCAGAAAATTTAGCTGAAATTTCTTTCTGAACTTTGAACTGCAATTGATGACAGCTTTGGCCTGTCAGGACTCTAAAAGCAGCATCCCAGACTTTATTTTGATGAAAAGCAGCTGCCTTTATTAATATGACTTTTGTGWCAATTCAAGCAGCTAAGGATATGCCAAAGGGGAATGCAGTGTGTTGGAATAAATTTTGATTTTAGATAAATCCATGTATTTGAGTGACTGGAGCATGGGCATAGAATGCATGTAGATACAGTGACATAAGAAATCTTTCAGTTACTATTGCTAGAAAACATGTCCTAGGAACTTCATTTTGAATACTTTGTTTACCAGAAAGAGTCAAGTMATTTGAGCAGAAAGTGCCTTGAGAATCCAGATAGAAAACAAAATACTTTTGCCTCTTCTTCTCAAGTATAACTGGCACTGAAGCTATTTTTTCCCCCTAGATGTTTAATTCATCAATCATGATCTGCTTTTGTGGAGGTGTTGCAATAAGATGAAGACAGAACTATCTRAAGCAACTGAATGTTTTCCTGGGACTTGTTGCAAATTTAGTGTCAGCACACTGTTTACATTTTAATCCTAAATTCAGTTTAGACAAGAAAGAAAAACAAAACAAAAAGAATCTTCATAATGGCTTTCAGTTCCAGACACTTCAGCAGTGACATGCATAGCTAAGCACTGCAAAAGCATTTCAACATATGTTAGTTTCAGGGATAAGCATTGTTTGACTGGGGCATTCRATATCCTCAAGATGTTTACGTGTTTAACTGGAACTGCCCCGAAAAAGGACGCTGCCTGAAAAAAGCCAAACAACAACCCATCAGTGACCACCTTTGTCTTTTTCATTTGTACAAAGCCTGTGATGTGAAAAATAAGAAACTTCATGTGAGTTCTCTGTGAGGTGACTATTGCTTGAAAGACAGCAGGAACTGAATTTCTAAAAWAGTCCTTACAGCAARCTGTAAAGACTTGTCTAYCTATCCAAGTTTTTTTKGAAGAAGACAGAATGAACTATTTCCCAGTCAGTAGCTCTCAAAACACAAAAAAAAATCTTTTATCTTGAGAGAAAGAGAAAATTGCTAATACTTACAGATCTTCACAACTCTRTGCTTGCCCATAACAGTACAGGAGGGATGTACACTCTACACTTGAGCTAGAAAGTTTTATCTCAAGAATAAATCAGGAACTGTGAGTCCACTGTTCCTGCTGTTTTCTTTACTCCAAWGTTGGGGTAGAGAAGCTGGTGCTTGCTTTCCACCTCTCAGTTTTTCTGAGCTGCAGTCTTAGTGTGTCAATACCTTTGACTCGGGGAGAATTACTTGGGGTTATTGGTTGATACAAAGATCAACATGACCTGGCAATGAGCCCTCGCAGCCCAGAGAGACAATTGTGTCCTGGGCTTGTGCATCCAGAGCAGCGTGGCCAGCAGGGACAGAGAGGAGAGTTCCTCTACTCTACAAAACCCCACCCCAAATCCTTCATCCAGCTCTGGGGTCCCCAGCATAAGAACAATGTGGACCTGTTGGAGCAGGTCCAAAGAAGAGCCACAAAGCCAATCAGAGGACTGGAGCACCTCTCCTAGGCAGTCAGTCTGAAAGAGTTGGAGCTGTTCAGCCTRGAGAATCAAAGGGTCTAGAGAGAMCTTAGAGCAGCTTTCCAGTACCTAAAGCTGAGGGAACTAASAGGAGCTAAGAACATGGTTGTTTGATTTAAAGCAGATTAAGGAGAAAACTACCTAACTCTGTAGTGGCACAGACACCCTACTTTCACACAACAAAATGTGGGCAATATCACAGCTATTAAAATCCACTGTGAGAATCTCAGTTCAAGRTAAAAAGTCCACACAGCTGAATTCAAGGGAGCAGGTGGCTCTGGATTTTCATACAATAGATGAAATATGACACTAAATTGAAAAGAACAGTTTGAGATAGTCCATCTGAAATTAGGTTTGAAGATAAATGTACCAGTATGTGTATTCTCACATACAGAGAGGGCAGAAAATGTGCAGCCAAAGCTATGTAGATGTTAATTAGAAATGAAGTTATTATTGTAAGGGGTGCTGCTCTGAGCAATACAAAAGGTATCATAAAATAGGGATATATTTCCCTTAGTACATGATATACACAGTACATAAACACCAGTCTTTCAGCCTGCCATGTCTTGCCCAACTGTAATACAAGTTTAGCTCTGATACACATCTGGAATGATTAGCAGAGAATTCTGGAATACTGCTTTGATCAGACTTCAAATAACAAACAATTGCACAAACCAAGTTCATAGTGGCTTAATTGTAACTCTTACAAGAGGGGACTCTTTATGGTGCTTTTGCAATGTTTGCTACACAGAAGGTCAACCCATGATGAGCAGTATAGATAAAAGCATAAAATTGGTAATAATATWCCTATTGCTATGTAATTTAATTTCTGTTGACATAAACATGTCTCTTTCATTTGTTTTCCTCTGGTTTAAAAATACTTTTTCAAATTGGTAGATAAGGCTTGTGGAAATGAAAACAAGACTCTTTCCATATTTGTGCTTTCCCCTTAAACTGGTCATGAGAGTTTCAATTTTTAATCACTGCACTATAAACAGAGGGACCACTTCAATGCTTTTTAGAAAATTTSTGTTTACAGTTTACAGCTGTGCTAACAAATCTTTGAGCCGTGTTAGTGGCTTGATTTGTGGTTTACTCTGTGACCTYAGCTCTGCAACTTATTTTCTTCAGGGACAAGATTTTTCAGGAGTCTTCTCTGATTAACTTCGCTTTTATGAGAGAAAACATTTGGCTGCTAGTGCCAGACTAMTGTTTTAATGTAAAAAGATTGTTAATTCTTTGATGATAATACTTCTAAGTCAAAGTAATTCATTAGCCCTTAAAATTAWCATCAACATATAAATATCAGTGTCAGCAGAACAGAAACTTTCTAGAAAGTTCTGAAGTCTACAATTTAAGTAGCAAAGACCATAGCTACAGTAGCAAGCAGTATTAGCTTTTCTTGTACTGATTTTAAAGCTATGCCAAGCCTATATTTTATGACAACTTTATGGCTGTCAGTAGAATTTTCACACATGCATGGTCACCACTGACTGGTATTTCACCTTGTTTACAAAGACATAAACAATTATATTAGAAGTTTGAAAATTCACAAGCTAAAGGAGACCTGTAAAGTTTATTGTAAATCTAWTCACAGATATCCTGCAGCCTTCTGAACATAATAATCAGAAATGCTAGTCTTAAGAGAAAACAGACAGAACTGCCTGTAAATAAGCAGCACTGCAGGTTTCCCAGCAAGTACAGAAGTGGTTTTTTTTTTTTGATAAACACTTAAAACAATGACAGCTTATTTGATGGGAGCAACCTAGCAAGGAGAGATATGCAGCTCAAGCCTGCATAYAGCAGAGTACAGTATCTTCTGTGAAGCTGCTGATTTCAACAGTATGGAAAGCCATGGAAGTGTGGTGGAAGAGATGATGCTCCACCTGGYAAAATGAAGATTTTTAGGGCCAGCTCTGTGAAGGGTATCACAAACATAAGGCATTGATGCAAAAAGTGATAGAAAATATATTCTGAGACATTATTTGAATTGTCATTTGAGTGAAAATGTCTAAGAGTTCCATTTCCATTAAAGATAGGCAGTATGAGGCAGAAGAATCAATTAAACAGCATGGTTAGCAGGGCTGACATAAAGCTGAAAGAATTTGCATGACCTATGGAACTTACATCATTTGTGAATGATCTTCATGRTATACCTMGATSAAAGAGACAAATGGCCATAGGAGTTTYAAATGGTATTATATGAAAATGCTGACAATTAAGATGCTTTAGAGGGAGGTCACAGTATCCAATACCTGTAATCCAGTAGCAAATCTTTTGTTACAGCTGTACAAAAGACTATGCTGTAGTTGAACCAAGGATCAGCTGAATCACAGTCTCATAAAATCCCCTAGCGTTGCCATCTAACTGATGCCTCTCAAAATGATACATTTTAGAATAATCAAAGAAAAAAAATTAAAGCAAACATCCCCTAATGTCTATCTTCATTCTATCACCTCACCCAAAGACAGCTGTGCAAATTAAGTTAGAAATTGTGTCAGTGCATGATCAGGAAAAAAAAAATCAAATTACATAGATAATTTCATTTTTGAAGGTGCATTGGACATATTCATCACAATTTGCCATATTCAGAGCAGGTGACTTACCCCAAACACAAATTCACAAATCTCTGCCTCATCTCTAAAGTACTACAAAATAAATAGCATATAAAGCTTGGGATGCAAAGAAACTTAGCATCCTTCACAGTATTTAGAGGTTCCCTCAAGTTTTTTAAAGCTACTGAAGTCAACATACTGCATTATTATGGATACTCACATTACAGAGGGAATAGTCTCACTCAGGTAAGACAGTCTGACACTGTGCTTTATGATGTGAAAGCATCCAAAAAGCTCAAGGTGAGATGATCTTAGTGGAAGCAAGAGTCCAGAATAAGGATAGTTCTTAATACTTTCTCTCAAAAGGTTTTACAGTGCCACTGAAGTTGAAAAGCTTCCTTTTTGCTATCCCTAAATATGCTAAACTTGGCATGGTCAGAACATGCATCCATCACTCAAATCTCATTAGRCAGCACCTGAAATTCTTTGAGAGGYTATGGGCATTCCTGAGTATTGYATGTTTTTCATGATTCTTATGTTCCTTTAATATATACAGAAGTTTTAGGAAAAYGTCCTTTGGCCAATAGTTCACAAATATACCTAGAAATGGAAAATCCATATAATCAGTGAGAATTTGTCATGAAAAAGGGAAACAGCAAAGCCCTAAGGCATCCTCTCAACAACAACTTGTACTTGAAGATCCTAACACAGCTATTAGGATATAAGAAGAGTCCATACACATAACTTAAGCAATCTTTAAGATCATATGATCAAATAGGTGATGCAAACAAATGTAACTGTTCTGAAAAAAAAAAGGATATTAAAAAAAATACTCAGCTAAACAGTGCATGCTAGATACACAGTATGAATTTTTAATCTTTTGGGGGATAAAATCAAAAATTACTTGTAGATTAGTGCAACATTGACAAAATAACCAAGAGACTAATTTATGGACACTACAGGCATCCATGCAATAGTGAAAGACAGGATACAAATGCAGAGATTATATAAGCAAGAAAGCAAGTGACAGAAAGTAGAAAGATGAACCAGATAAAATCAGTGACRTAGTAAAAGAAATTAAATGCATTTYAGTGTTMATTCTATGAAAAACCAATTTAGAAGAAAAGCTGCAGTTATAGTCTGGTACAAGGCTTCTTTATGGCACAGARGTGTTGTGGAACATGATACTTTCTGCAGTTATTTAGGATAAAGAAACTTTGGCTGTCATACTGGGACAAAAGACTGTTCCAGAATGAAGCTGAGACATGTTCATGAGRACATAAAGTATTGGAACAAGTAGATTCAATAGCAGAACTAAAATGCTACATACAAGCTATTATCACCCAAACAGTGAAAATCACAAAGGGCTCAGAAAGTATGCTTTTATAATATTACAACAGTAGATGTAACAGGAGACAGACAGTTGTAAAATAAGTAAATTTATTYTCAGCTGATAAGAAATTACTTAACATTGCACATGCCTCAAAAAAAATGTCAATAAAAGTAAACCATATGGATTCAAACAAAACAGACTGATATCAATTCCAGATAGTATTTAATTTTCCTGGAAAATGCTTCCCAAGCTATGYTGAGCCTTACTTCATTTGAAAAAAAATAAATTATCATAAAGTCATACTCCTATTTTGGTTTGTATAGAAAAGAATTAGGAGGTCATCCTAGTCCTTTTTCTTCTTCAAATAAATGACTAACTTTCCCTACTACATAACTATTTCCTTCACATAACTGCCTGTTTATCTGAAATCAGCATGTGATCTCTTTCTTGTTCTGGACTAATTTTTTCAATTAGACCTGAACAGTGTAAAAAGTATAACAGACTCTGACAGAACTTTAGAGGCTCTGAAAACTAAGGATTTGTAAGAATCTTTGGCATTGGTGATATCTTCAGTTCCAGAGCCAGAGGCATAAAGTCTAATTAGGCTTAGACAGAGTAGACTCTAGGGAATACACAGGACCTGAAACGAGAGTCACTACTTTCAACTATTGCCAAGTCCAGATTTTCTAATCCCAGAATTCTCAAAAATGTGGTTGGAATACTTTGTTCCATACTTTGAAAGGCCTTATTCTTTCATTACAYCCTTCTGTCACCTTTTTTTGGTGTCAATGGTTTGTACAATGCATACACTTACAGCTTGAAGGGCTTTACAGTGTCATCAGGGAAATCAGTTTAGACCCAAGCAATTTTTAACTGTATCAGTAAAAGTCACTAGTGACAGAAAAAAATACAGTGATTTTTTTTATGGATTCCCAAAAGTAGAAAATGGGAATTTCGRGTTCAAAATTAATCTACCATTTGCTTCACTTCACTGAGATTCATTTTTAAATTCCTATTAATTCCTTTCTCCATAGCCCTTCGTCTCTTAACAGTGCCAGTACACCATAAAATCTTAAAGGCAATGCTGATTCACTAAAATAAGCCATCTATCTGGACAATTAACAAAGCATTGGGTASTGGTTTAAACAGCTGAACTCCAAGCAGACTGTATTGTCCAGTGGCCATAATCTAAAAAAGTTGAACAGCAAGAATCAACAAACACTTCTCAGTAAGTCCTAAATGCTACATTTCAGATTGTTCAATTCTTTTTCCCTGACTTACTAAAAAAAAACAAACCTATCTTTCAAAATTGTTTTGCATTGTTGCTTTACTTTCTTCCAGATACTACTGGGAGTAGTCATTAACTGGAATGCTATCAAGCCTATCTGTACATGTGGAAAAGACTTCATAGCTGAACATTCCTGCTGCATCACAATGATTTGTAAACTGAAGGCATTTGATGCAGATGCAGAGTATATGAAGTGATGAAGTGTAACTTTTAAGTCATTGTTCCCTAAACGTAGTCAGTTTAAAATTAAACAGGGTTTGAGATAGAAAAGACATGTAGAAAAAAATTTTCTAGGGTAGGGACTGGGAAAAGCAATAGAAGCCAATTGATTTATATTTTCTACTCTGATAGTCTGAAAATCATGCCATWGARCAAGATCTAWGAGAGGATCAAAGGAAATATAATGAATTATAAGCTTTGGCTGGGAACAAATATGGGGAATTGTTTATGACAGATAGAAAGACAAAAGGACAGTCTTAAAAGCAAAAATCCCAGGGAGAACAAGACAAGAGGTCACACGTATGTAAGTGCTCACAAATTTAGTATTCAATGTATGGAAAGAGATTGAAAGATAAAGGTCACATCTGAACTTTGAGTATGGATATGGTGTCAATGAAGTCTACAGAGGACTGGGAAAATGGCTCTGGAAGACAGTAAGGAAAAGGGCAACTGATGCCCTTTCATTAGAACTTCAATAGAAGATTTTTTAGGAGCAAAAATAACAGCATTGGTGAGACTGCTGCCATTTACTGTTGRAGAGCTGGAAAATAACCTAAAGCTGTTTAATGCTCCAGAAAAAAAAAGGGCAAGAAAAAAAAAGGACAAAATTAACTATGCCTACTTGTATGTATTATATAGACCTTTAGGGCATGCTGGATAACATGCTGTTTTGTTTTACTTAWGAGCAACAAAATGTTTCATTATCCCTGTCTGATAATGATCAGGTACAAGAACTGAATCAAATGCATTCCCTTAATAGTGCAATCTAAAATGATCAGAAACCTGGTGGAAGCAAGATGTCGTGGAAAAAAAGGGAAGGCCCTTTAGGAAAGCCTCTTTGTCACATGGTTTATGATGGCATATAGTTCCATGCACACCCATTTCACAGGTGGTGCAGAGGTATCCTCGAGCACATGTACTGTTCTGCGTGGTAGATGTGAAGAATTCCAAGTTGGAGCTAAATAACTAACTTGAATAATTAAGTTCAGGGCAAATAAGTCAGGGTACTTATCAACCATATCAATATTTATCAACTATACTTATCAAATGACACCAACAGAAAAAAWTTGTCCTGAAATATTATGGGCTCTGAAGGGCCCAATTTCTTTTCCAGAAGCAAGAGAAACTAAAGAAAGCAAGAAAGAACAGCATCATTTTGAGGCTGCTAGCTGAATGACACCCTGTGGACTGAAGTCACCTGGAATGAATGAAGTTTTCAGTGAGGCCTTTTCTGTTCACCACAAGCACTGTAATTACTGCAGCTGTATCACTGGGTGTGGGGTGGGGCTTTTAATCCTGAGAGTGGTCTCTATTAAGACAGRAAGACTCCAGCCCCAAGAAGTCATACAGATACACATGCAGAGAGTAGTACCTTACTTCCAATAACCAACTCAATAATTCCACCTGAGAGAGGAAGGCTGGGTTTAGGATTAACAGACTCATGAGTGCCCTACTATAGCTGACACAGTAATCAAATTTCTCCAGTTACACTGCATTCCTATTTTGTCACCTCATATGACTCTTCTCTTACCTCARTATAGGCTCAGAGTTTCTGAACATAGATGATACAAAATAATTCTAATTTACAGATGATCATTAGACAGTTACTTATTCCAAGTGTACTAAAAAAACCAACATTTTGTGTTTCTATAAAAAAGTATTTGATCACATTTGCACTTATCAAATGAATATGTACAGAGGTTCCACAAAATAAATCATTAATGCTGGTAAATATGTCTTCAGAAYAGGTATTAGCTTAAAGGAAACACACTGGAGCTGCCTTGTAACATTACTACTGAAAATTTTGATTACTTCATTGSAATACCTGTATAAGAGAGTAGACAAAAAAACAACACAAGCAAATTCATGATTTGGAGATTTATTTGYAAGACAAGCAAGTTTCTTGGTTTTGAGTAAAGCAAGCAAATATTCTGTCCAGTCATCACAACTAATGATCCGCAATTCAAAAGACAGAAACAGGTGAAATCTCTGTAAAAGTTGAATTTGTCCAAGAAAGTTTTCTGAGTAAATATGGCGACAGGAGATAATATGAATATCTAAATATAAGCAAAAAAATCTTCAAAATCAATTCACTGCTTTGGTGATGGTTACATCTGCACTAGAAAGATGAGCTCCAGCAGCTTTACCCCAGGAAGCATTCTGGCAGCAAAGTCCTGCCACTTCAATAGCTTGAGAAAAGGAAAATAAAAACACCCACTATCAATGAAAAAAGCTTGCAATGAAAAGATGCATCACTCTTGTGACAGATGGGATATCCCAGTACAAAACAAGCACCAATAACAAGCAGATTGCAAATTCTACACCCACTAGGTTATTTGAACTTGTCTTGTACACCTCATTTTTTCCATTCATACTTCTGCATGTCCACATTTGTTAGATTCAGCCACATTTTAAGTCACGTTGCAGATAACAATAGCTGCAAGTGGTATTAACAAGTGCAAGCTCTGCACATCTGTATACTCTCCCCTAGATKGTCACAAATTATGCACTAGAAATTCCTACCAGGAATAATTACAAAAAAAGCACTTCATTTAAAATTACAGTACTAATGCCCCTAAGAATAATGCAGCATCTCAGAATTCTATTTTTACAGAGTGTATAAATACCAGTTTTGACAGAACATATAAAGGAGACCATGAGGGAGAGACTTGAGTCAATAACAACACTCAAATAAGAGCCTTTCAGAAAAAACTGACATCTACACCCAGTGGAAAAATGTAGGGGGAATAAAAACAAAGGAAAAGAAAACAAAAAAAAAAAAAAATCAGCAGCAAACAATTTAGCAAGACTACTTCAAAACTGTTCTTCAGTACAGGACTGGTCATCTTCACACCATCCTCAGCATAATACCTAATGGGCATGGATCAACCAAAGAAAAAGTGCAAATGTATGATGAGCAGAAGCACAACAGATGGATAGGAACATGCAGAAGTAATTGAACAAAAGTGGGTATATTAGATAAATGCAAAATAATTTTGAAGACTGCCTACAAAGGAGACAAGTATTATACCACAAAAATTAAGAAAATCATGGCAATTTCTCACCAACCAACAAAAGGTTCAYAGTTGACATTATCAGGCACTGCAGTAGTGGGATGCACTGGATAACCGAGAGAAAAAGAAACTAGAACAGCTGCAAAACCAGTAATATGTACACAGATTTGTAAGTAAAAACACAAAATGCCCAATTATTTGCCAAAAAAAGTTCAAAAACTTTGCTGCAAGAGCAAGAAAATCTGTCTGCATTTTGAGCTCTACATTAGATATTTAATATATGCTAAGACACAAATTGCTGTSTTCTCCACACTTACCAGTATACAGAGGAGATGAAAAGCTTTTACTGAGCTTGATGAGGATTACTTTGTTTACTCTGTAGTCTTGAGTTTGCATCCAGAACAGTTAGAATGAGCTTGGCCAATGAAGATAATACGTACATGACACTCACCAATACAAATATTCCTGTGGAAGCTGCCTTCCACATGTCAATAACCATGAATTATAAAACCACTGAAATTTTCCTAATTTGTCCTAAGAACTGAAGCCAGCACCCATGTACAGCTGGAGGAAAGGTAAAGATTACTGTCTTCCCACCCCTCAGGAATGCTGAATATTTTTCTGTGTATGAGAGACTGTAATTTCTGGACTGTGTAACCTTTGTTAAGCAAGAAGCAATGCACAAAAGTATGAGTTGCAATGTGCCAGCAGATGTTGCAGTTGRAAAAAAAAAGGTTAAATGAAAAGGTCCTTTCTGCAAAAAAAACACCAAATTACAGGAAATGTTTCTGGATGTATCTATTAAATCATGAACCCAAACTACACAAAATTAAGCAATATTTGGTTTGAAYAACATCTGCAACATGGTAGAAACCGGTAGGATTTAAGTCTGCTTTAATATAAATGTGGTTCTGTACATACCCAAGACCAGACACATCCAATGCTATGAAAATCCTTAGTGACAGGTGTTGGAGTGAGTTACCTCATCAAGAGTGGAGTCTAAGATGGGTTTATAAGCACTGCAGATATTCTCAACAGTACAGATCTTCAGACAAGGAAAAAAAAAATAAAACCACAACAAAAGACAACTAAAAAATTAGTGGTCACAGACAACCAGACTGAGGAATTTCCAAAGGAATATCATACATACAGTGACATAATTCACTACAGRATCTCCCATCTTTACAGTGAGGCTACTGCAGCAAACCCCCARTTTACTCTGATTAATGAACATAATAAAGAATAATGAGTTCCTAGAAAGTAGAAGAGGACAAATRTATCAAGAATATACTTATGTGATCTGACCAGACAACTCTAGTACAAGTACAACTGGTCCTTGACCTAAATAACAATTCCCATTTGTAACCCTACAAAAGGCACCATTGCAGTAGTAATCACTGGTGGTCTCTTGTATCTCCTTCATTCCCAAGTGYGTTCTTGAAGCATCAATTTTCAGACTTAATAGCTATACATGAAATTGTAAGTGGCCTCCTACAATGCACCCACCTCGGGATATAAAGGTCAGCCACTTAAGACCCTTACCTGTATTAAACTTTACTACAATACTGTCAGTGATCCAACAAAAATCCTATTCCAATTCCAGAGTTATGGAAGATTTCTCTGCTTACCACGCTTTGGGTTTAAGGCTAGGAGTRGTATAGCAGCCTTCTTACTCACTGGCAACTACTGAAGACATTAAAGGGGAAGCAAGACAGGCTTGTAAGACCTTGGTAAGAGATTTGCAATTGACTTCAGTAAAACCAGGATTTCACTTTTAGGGAAGGTATTTCCAGAGATCAGGCATACTCCTGGACGCAGTGGTCTCTTGCAAAAGGGAATGGTTATTTTGTAGGAAGGTTAACAGAATTTGATATCCACTATTCTTTGACTAGTAGAGCAACAGCCAAGATGTGATACTTTTATTCTCATTACAAGAATAGCAATGCCATGTAATATTGGTACAACAGGAAAAGCATATAAACTGACAGAAAATACATTTAGGCAATRAGAATCATAGAATGGGTTGGGTTGGAAGGGACCTTAAAGATCATCTAGTTCCAACCCCCTGCTATGGRTAGGGACACTTTACACCAGGCTGCTAAAAACATCATCCAACCTGGCCTTCAACACTTCAAGGATTTGTCATCCAAAACCCCACTGAGTCACCTTCCAATGTATCAACACTCTTCTTCAGCTGGAGCAAGGYGATTCCAAAAGGATTTCTATGAACACCTACAACACCTGAAAGTTGTATTTGATGATTGAAAAAGTCCCATTGAATCCTGTGTTCTAAGTGAGAGCTAATTGAGTGACAGAGATTCAAGGAAGGTTCAGACATGTAATAYGGAATAAGGAGAATGTGGGGAAGAACCTAGGTTTCAAAAAGTAGATTAAAGTTCTGTGAACCTGCATTTTAGTTGAAACACATTGCAATACTCAAATTAGAGAAGGTAGACCTCAGCATTACACTGTCAGAGATAATCTGGAGACATCTTTAATGTAAACAATTACTACAATTAAGGCAGGGCATATTAATGTAAAATACACAAATATTTTATTTAAAGACCATTAATTCTTCATCCAAAATGAAACAAAAATGCAACTGAAGTAAATTATCAACTTGCATTTATGCAAACTTTGATTCTTCATAATATGCAACTCCTGTATTTTCAAAGTATTCCTAACAAAAATGTCACATCCTAACTGGACTGGATGCTTTCACCTGTGAAAATACTTTTGTCTCCCAAATACAGACAGGGAGATGAAYGTGTCCTTAAAAATCAAGTTAGACTAAGGAGTAGAAAACTGTTCATCAGTCATTCTGAAAAACAGAAATATAAAATGAAACCTGTAGTCACTACTAGGGAAAAAACATTCATAATTTTTTCCTAGAATGCAAAGATCTGGTGAAACTTCAGTACGGTGTGACTGGATATCAACTTTCAAAGCTGATCCCTGTACTCATCACCATTCACCACTTTGGTTYATCTCCAGAGAGTTGGCCACTTTGTCTGGCTAAGTAACAAAGTTCTGGCAACTGCACCATAACCTCAATAGGCTTATACTTGGTGCAGCTGAAACAGCTGACTAAAAAAGAASTCACATTGACCTCAATACCAAACATGGAGCTGACCTCTGTCAGCACAGGGACAAACTGCCTCTGCTTGGAAAGCTCTCCCTGAAGACAAATCAGTTTTGCTAACCTTGCATCTGCAGCCAAAAACCCCTAACAAACAAACAACCCCAAGGTGATGATATAAATAGACCTTATATTTCAGCAGCACATGTAGAATATCATGTGCACATCATGCTGAATGGGGTTTCTATAGGCCTAAATGAAAAAACAATATGTCCAGTCCAACCTGCACAACAAAGGTAGCTGAACAGTCAGTTTAAAGGTGTTAACTAAAAAATATAATTCTTCTGAAATCTTTCCAGCTGGAAGTGACACATTTATGTGACCAAGCACTGAATTTCTCTAGTCAAACAGACTAAGCAGCTGGAAGGGAAATTTATAAAATTAAAAGAATGAGCTGAAAATATTTTACTTCTGGTGTTGTTTCTCCAAGGAAGGGATGATGTTTGTCTCCTTATTTAAAAAACCTATAGAATATGAAACTTTTTACACATACTGGTCRGTTATTACCACAAAGCTACTTAGAAGCTACAGAAGTCACTATCTAAATACATTTGGTGATTACTTCCAGTTGCTGCTCTACTTGGGGGAAAAAAAAATTTAAGAAGTTTGCAGCATGTTTGTCATCCAAATTTAAGGGCACTGGTGAAGTTCCTTTGCATATTTTTCCATTCTTAAAAAGTAAGTAAGGAGTTATTGAGACCTTTTTTCTGTTMTTTAAGGCAGAAACCTTGATTATCCCACCTGTGACTTCAGGAAGGCTAGATTTGGAAAGAACTTTGGATTTGTTTAGTAGCACCACTTGTATTACAGTCTCAAGCATTACTTAACTATGCACATTAAACACATTTATTTGTTCATTCAATAAGCAAACATCATTTGCTTTGTTAACAATTTATGTTCTGTTATCCAGAGGAATTCTTAGTAACATCTGTCCTCCTGAAACAGAGGTCTGTAATTGTTTCTCAGAAATGCGGCATTTAAGGCAGCTCAGAGATGTGACTAGAAGAAAATTGCCAACAGCAAGGGGGACAAGTTCTTATTGACACTGCAAAACTGAAGTGTGATGCATAGCATTGAACTGACACTGCAAAGTTTTTACTGCCCTAGGAAAGCAAGCCTCACCAGAGAAACAGAATGGACACTGCCACACCAGCACTGGATGCCTACTCTTGGTATCATTTTCTGTCACTAACCTAGATTGCTGATGATGTCTGACCATTGGAAAGACATGAAGTATCTATGTTATGAAAGAAAAGTGGATAGTGTGAAAACAAATGGGAAAAAGAGAAGAGCAGAACCTATTCCTAATGAAAAAACTTAAGATGAAAAAAAGCTTTATGAGAAAACAGAAAACTCCTCAAAAATAACCTAAAAGAGACAGCAAATAGAGGATATGAATATCACTGCCTACTGGTAGCCACTAACTAGAAAAACAATGTTTCTAAACACTTCAAAACSCAGACTCTTGCAAAAAGAATTAATAGCTGAGCTTGACTGACACATTAGTAAGAATAAATTATTAATTATTTGAAATACTCACCTCTAYCTTTGGGTCACTAACAGCACAGCACCATCAAACAAGTCTTTGAAGCAAACCTTTGATTCAGTAAATTATTCAATCAAAACCAGTCTGAGGAACAACTTTATTGAAACTGTATTTTTATGCTCAGTTCTCTTAAACAATTGGCAAAATTCAGCATCTCCTCTAGACATTTTCCCTTCTCCCAAACAGCTTACCATTTTTAATACTGGAAGTTATTAATTTCTGAAAAAATGGTCATTGCCATCAACATCTCAGTTTTTATCAGAACCCTGAATTTGTGCTATAACTCGATCTTCTAAGTTCTCTTCCTTGAGTCAAGTTGTTCCCGGGCTACCCATAGTCTCTCARGGCACAAAATGAAGTCCAAGGTTCACCTGTGACAAAAAGAATGACTTCATTAGTCTCAATTCACAATAGGAGTTTCATTTATTAGACAAAACAATCTTTACTAGAGCATTTAGCAATATAATTTTAAAACTAAAAACAAAACATCATCAAGAACAATATTTTTCTGAAAAGGCTGATGATATCTCCAATCTGGTTATCAAAAGATAGCGCCATCCTTATTTTTAGAATTTTTATTCTAGAAAATGCATTAAGAGAGGAGCACTCCAACTAGATTCTTACACTGCTTAAATGAAAACCCAGGGCCAGTTTGAAAAACCTCCAAAATGAAATTCTTTCTGATAGATTCCCAACCCTAATTCTGTACTGCTCAGCAAAGCATGAAAAAAGAAGTAGCCATGTTCCATAGTTCTTTCAAGAGCAACTTCACTGATAAAGAGATTTTAGAGAGATTACCCTTACTCAAGATTACCCTCGAGTTCATTGTATTCTTTTGAGCACACATAGAGCTGTCTTCACAAAACTCCTGGGATCTAAAGCAGGTGAGGCAGATTGAGCAAACAAACATTGGGGTTTTTCCCTTTGTCATTGCCATCTCATTCAGAAGTTACCACACATAGGTAAATTTAAGCATGTGTGCAGTCCTAGTGAAATTAACTGTATCTTCTTGCCCAGGGCCCTGGGGCCTCAAGCAGTGTCARACTTGCTCTATGCCTTCTTCTCTAGTAACAAAGTTTTAGCAACAAAACATTTGGGCCAAGGAAGTGCAAAACTAGAAAAAAAGTACAAAAACCCAACTACACCTAGCACAGAATAGAGAACAGTGAGAAGCAGGTGAATGCAGCTTTCTATCCTGATTTGGTCAGTGCTAGTTACCAGCTTGGCACCAGTCCCTGGATTATCCCATTAACCCATGCCAAATGTTAGCAGACAGGACAGGCACACAGGAGTGAGGGTGAGACTGCYGGGCCTCCGTTGCTACTGGAGGCTTCCTTCCCACACTGGACTCTATTGGAGGGGGCAAACAGGGAACCTCTGGACCAGCACATGAAGCACCCAGAAAAAAAGCAACCCGCCAGGCCAAGAGTTTCAAAAGGAAGAGAAAGAAGAGCAAGAGGTGTAATACCATTCAAGAAAACTTCCTTCATWGACCTTAAGAATGGTCCAGTCCTGCAATCACTGAGTACCCAAATCCACCTGMCACCTAAAGAACAGGCACATGTTGACATTTTAATGTCACTACCAGAAAACTAATCTCCATAGCCAAAGACTTAGAACTGCTCCCTCACCTTGTTCTTGATGCATTGTTTTTCTTGGTGTGGGTAACAAAAAAGGCATAAGGATACCAGCAATCACCAAATTTGTGTGTAGTATTACATAAATCACTTAYATTATGTTCTCAGTTAGTTTTCTGAGATGCTCTGATTAGATATTGACAGTTTCAAGTAAAAATTCTACTTGTTAAAAGTATTACTCTTAAAATACTTAATAAAAGTATTTYTCTGAAAAGTACTGTTTTTTCTGAAAAAACTGTTGGTACTTGTTAAAAGTRCCAACAATTTTTTAATACACCTTTCCTAAGGCTGGTTATTGCATCTTCCCAGGGTGGATCTGTTCATTGATCTTATATCTGATTTATGAATATTTATAATGGTAAATAAGACAAGGATTTACATAAAACTTTTCTAAAATTATCTATTCTCATCTTTTAAAAAATAGTTAATAAAGAATGCACATCAGTTTAAAGTTCAAGCTGCATGAATGTGCCACCAAGATATGGTCATTAAAATCCTTATGCCTTGAATGTTTCCCTTGAACTTTGTTTCAAAGTTGAAAGATTACAGATATCATAAACCAAATTCAGTCTTTGTGTAGGTCAGCCTTAAATTRCAGCTGTTCCCATCAGGACTGAATTGGTGTCAGGCACCTCATGGATTACAAGCCACCATAAAAGAAATAACAGACCAGAACTATGAAACTTATTACAAGTCAAGTACATTAAATAAAAGAGGATCCTACCAGTTGCATCATCAGCTTCTGTGTCTAGAAGAGCATCTATTGAAGCCATGCTTGTGCCTATGAAGGAGTCTGTAGTATCAGACACTCCTCGCTTGCTGAGACAAACTTCTTTGAGTTACTGCCTTCTCTGCTTTGATCAGTGTCTTTTACTAACCTTCTGACTGTCAGGAAGGTTACACCACTTGTTGAGAAGGTTTTTCTAGGCCTTCCTACTATTCCCCAATGCACTTTTTAAATTGTAAGTCCACAGGTTCAATTTGTAGTATCTTCCAATAGATATGTACATAATAGAGAGTAGRACAGAGATGCAAGATGTTTTCCCCCACCAAATCCACCTTTTTGTGAAAGGGTTAAAAACTTGTTATTTCTGTTAGTCCTCTCTTGCAAAGAGGGAAGAAAATCTTCAGTGATATATTTTCTTCAGGAGGCATCTTCTGTTCCTCCCTGACCTTTTTCCAGTGGAATTTTCATCCTGTGTCCTTTTTTCCTCAATAAATGTGCCAGCAAGACTTAATTRATATAAGTTGTTGCAAAAAGTAGAAGTTTCTTATTACATTTCTGTAAAAAGTTGTAACTGCTTTTGGCATTACCAAGTTACAAATTAGTTGTATGTATAAATCAGATTATTTTTAATGTAATCTCTTCTTGAATGATATGAATTAGGATAAACAAGACTTGGGAAACTTTAGTCTTCAAACTTACAAATATTAGGCCAGGGTCTTCTAAATACTTCTTCCCTGTTAGGATTTTATTTGCCTGAGTAACCCCTTCCTAACTGAAGGCCCAATTTAATAGTGGTGCTCACATAAATGAAGTTATGTCCAGGCAGAGATTTTTGCATGATTAGTCAGGAACACTCAGAACACCTTTTTAAAACTTGTGTTATTTCCAAAGATTTCTTTAATCCATTTACTAACCACCCCACATATTAAAAAAAAAACCAAAACAACCAAAAAACCCAAACTTAAGAACTTCAAAAGCTTGCTCCTATTTTTCTCCTAAATCAAGACTATAAACTATTTACCACATTGTACAAAGTATCTACTTGTTTTAATTAACCTTTAATTTCAGAGGGTCAAGCAGTATCTAGTTCATGTTCCAGTCTCAAAAAACTTATGTTCAGAAGAGTGCTCTATTCTCCTAGCTGTTGCCAGTTTATTGCAGCTCTTAACAGTCACTATGACAGAAAAGGCAAGAACAAGAAATGCAGTAAGAATGAGCAAGTGAGCACGTGTTGAGATTCAGGAGGGATTACAAGATAACTACAGCAGAGTATGCACACACATAGAGCCCAAGGATTCAGTTAGGTCTCCAGAAAACAGACACCAAATTTATTTCAGGCTTTACCAGACTTGTCCATATTGCAAACTACCCACAGAAGTGCTAAAGCTTAGATTTAATAATTAGGGTGGAGGGGAATATCACCCATTCCCCTAGAGTAACCCAAGTAGTAAGCCTGTCTCAGCCCTTTCTCCCTCCATCTAAAAATCTTCCAGGGAGCAAGRGTAGTCAAGTGCTCACTTGGACTTCTGGAGTTGGAGTCTCCTCTCAATTACATGCTATTGCACGTGTTATCCTGCCAGCTCCAGTGAATGAAATTTGTGCCAATGGAAAGCAGGAAGATAATATAGCTTTTAGAACTTACATCAGTGCCAATTGTAGGGAGAAAAAATTAAAATCTGTTACTATTCATTTTGGTCTTGCATGTGGCATTCCACTAAGTCTGAATGAAACTGAAGCAGACAATCCACTTGAATTACCTGACTTAACCTTCGAAAGATAAGCATGCCACTGTTTGCCAGAGTCCAATACCAGATACCTTTCTTAGGCTAGCTCAGAGCAAAGCCCAGGCTCAAGTTCCCCCTCAGATTTTAAACCAATGACTAATGAACTTAGTGCAGTAGTAACGAAGACCTTGACAGCCCAGTTGTGAAAAAAAAATAAAAGCAGCTTCTCAGTTGTCATGGAGTGAAATTCTGCTTTCATTACCAGAACAGCTCTCTTCCCATGCTCCTGTATTTTTTTCAATGAAAGATGCATAGGGTTTGGAGTGCACAGATTTGGTACACGTGCACAGCAGCTGGTCTGACATGATAAAGCAGAATGAATCTGAAGAAGTTCCTGCCTGYCTGACCAATAATCCATGAACTAAGAGGGATTTACTCAATAGACCAGCACAGAYTCTATCCTGTCAAAATTAGAGATTTTAAGTGCCTAAAGCTGTTTTCTGTTAGATGTTTTCCATTCCCTAAGACCTAGACAGCAAGTAGGAGGCGAACAAAGGTGGGGGGAGGGAATTGTCTGAATCCTGCAATAACTTCTTATTCTCTTGATTTGAAGCTCCAACCATAGAATTTGTTACTGGAGACATTTCTGTAACTCAAAGAAAATCAATCAGAAGAATAGCATCCAGCATGCACAGGCACACACTGTATGCCAAGGCAGCATCCCCGGTACCGTGTCTAAATTTCATTCTTAAATACGACTTACTTGCCATTCTCTTTTGCTAGGTGGGAACTGCCGGGAGCTAAAAATAACACCAGGATTCAGTGGCGGGAGCTAAAAATACCCTTTCCCGCTCGATTACCCACTCGGCAAGAAAGACGGAGCTCTTGGCATCTGTCACAGCCTATAACCGCCAGCTGGGGATGGAGGCTAAGAGCCCAACCCCGGAGTTACGCGCTCGGGGAAAGTTTCACCGGCGGACGAAGAGGCCACAGCGCTGCATCTCGGGGCCACGGGACCCCCACCCACCCCAGCCCGGGCGGCGCCCCCGGGCCTCCCCGCCGCCCCTTACCCGCGTTTCGCAGCTTCTTGTTGCGGTACACGGAGAGGATGACCAAGAGGTTGCCCAGCAGGTCCACCGCGATGGTGAAGATGAGGATGGCAGCCAAAGTGGAGGTCACCCAGGGCTGGCGGCGCGGGGCGCCCTCGGCCGGCGGGTCCCGCGGGAGGACGGAGCTGTTCAGCTCGCTCTCGTTCACTCTCATCCTGCCGCCGCCGCCTCCCAGGGCACAACCGGGTACCGGCGGAGCGGGCGCGCTCTCTCGCCAGCGCAGCCTCCGGCGGGGGCAGGTCARGTCGGGGCGGGGGTGGCGGCCGCCCTGCGCCGCGGGGCTGCCCGCCCTAGGGCGGAGCGGGGCCGGCGGGAGCGGGCGCACCTCCCATGGCGGCCGGCGCCGCCACTCCCGGCAGGAAGTTTCCCCGAAGTGTGCATGTGCCGCGGCGGGACACTTTTATAGCCCGCCCGCGCCGCCGCCCCGCCCGCCGCCACCGCTGCCGCCAGGTGACACCGAGCCGCCCCCGCGCCGGCACGTGCGCGGCCCGGGCTCCAGCTGCTGCCGCGCGGCGCCACAGCGCCCCCCCGCGGCGCCCCGCCGCCCCATTCACGCCGCGCTCCGCTTCCCCATTCATGCTCCCGGCCGCTCCATTCAGCGCCCGCCGCTCCATTCACCGGCGGAGGCGCGGCAGGGATCGACGGGGCTTGCTGTCTGCGGTTGGGTGGTTTGCGGCGCTCGGCGCTATTTTTAGCCCTCCTGGTTAACGCCGGCTCTTAATTAGGCGCCCGCCGAACTCCCTTCCCCTCCTCCCCCCCTCCTTTATTTAACATCGCACCCGCACGGTAACGTGAGCGCGGCGAGAAACCTCCCATCGGGGAGCGGGTCGGGGCTGCTATAAAAAGCTCCTCGCGAAGGAGGCTGGCTGGCTGGGCAGGGGGGGCGTCTGAGGATCCGCGTCCCGGGAGCACCACGTGCCGCCGCAGCGAGGGGGCGGCGGGGGGGGACACGCACCGCCTCGGCAGCCCCCCCTTCCTCTCCTGCAGCCTTTCTTCCTCCCCCGCACCCTGAGCAGCGGGGGCGATCTGCACAGGGAAGCCAGAGGGAAAGGTAGCGGGGATGCCCCGTGCCACCCCCACGAGCCCGGTGAGGTCTGGCTCCCCTGTTCCCCAAGAGCMGCATTTSCTTCAAAKAAAGGAGAGAACAGGGAGCCATTGCCCAGCCGTAAGGAGARCCCAGTTGGCTGAATAGGGTATCCCTTCACCCTCTCTTGCGGTGGGCGCTCTGGCAAATAAATAAATAAATTAGAAGGCACTTTATTCTGACTGAATCTTCTCTCTTGCATGGTATAGAGCTATTGAAAATCCCTGAGCAAACTGGGCGTGGGAATCACTCTCCCATTCAGGATAACAGRCTGCGAGTGCGGATGGCAGTGCGCGTGGTTCTCCGCTGAGCGCAGGGCTGGGCGCGGTGCCGGCGGCCCGGGACGGCACCCGCCGCCATCCCGCCCGGAGCTCATGGGGGTGCTGCGGCTGAGGGGCAAAGGAGGAGTCCGCAGCGGGAGCGCGGGGCTGCTCCCGGCGCGGCGCAGCCTCCGCCGGGCTCTGCGGAGCGCAGACTGTGTCTTGCGCGGGGCGGGAGGGGCTCATGCGGCGCAGGCTGCGCCCTGCCGCCCGCTGCTGTGTCCAGTGGCAGCCCGAGGTGAGGCATAAGCAAAGCCACCGTTGTGACCAGCAGTTACGTAACGCGACAGGTGTGACAGGACGCCGCGGGAGCGGCCGGCCCGCAGCCGCGGAGGGGCGCGGACAGGCAGGGCGGTGGCGGCGGCGGCACCCCCGCCCTGGCAGGCGCCGCAGTCCCAGTCTGCACGGCTGAGTGCCAGGGAAACCCCGAGCTTCCCATTCACCCACGGTTTTCTTACACCTCCGCGGGCAGCGAAGCGAGGAGCACCGCCGCTCAGCCTCCCGCTGGTGAATGAGACCGCTGTGTTTCGYGGCGGAAGTGCTGATTTATTTGATCACTTACTGACTTATTAAATGCTCAATATTCCGGCAGCGTGTTTTCCCGCCTCCCCGATAAACAGCAGACCCGAGGAGATGTGTCGGCACTACAGAGCATTCCTTCCAACTGCTAACCTAGGAGAACAAAGCCCATCCATCACGGGAGATGGAGCGCAGCAGCCCGCACCACAAGAGGAGGTTGCAGGAGGAACCCCTCAGCGCGGCGCCGCAGCTCCTGGGCAGAGGGTGGTGGTGAGCACGCCCTGACATCCACATCCACCCAGCACTAGCCCTTGCCTTCCATCCCCCGCGGCGGGTTAGTGAATGTGTCCGTGTAGGTGCATAACAAGTAGGTTATCAAGCTGTGGGAGAAGATTAAAAATAGGAGGAGCCAGTATCAGGGGGATATCAGATCAAGGGCAGCCACACGTGGAGACAAGGCAGAACTGCCTGGTCCTCAGTAGATCTCCACGGGTGTTTCACTGGAAAGGGAGAGGCTGGCTGCCCAGAGAGAGCTATGAAGTTTCACAAGGTCAGATATTTTTAACTGGAAGATAGAGCAACGAGGAGGATTCATCCCAGAATTTTGCCTCAAAGAAAGGGAATCTGGTCCATGCAGGAACTGCTGGTATTTGTCTCATTCCTGGGGTGTTCAGTGACATATTTGCAATTAAGATCCACAGGGGAATGGAAATATCACTTSATCCTTCCCATTTTAGTCTTGTCTCTGGACCAAGGCTGTTAATGTGGTGAGAGCAATGCTTAGGGAATGAGACACTTCTTGAAAAGGGGACTGMAGATGTCCTACCAGAAAACACTATATGAGAGCTAAGGGTGACCCAAGCACCAGCAAGGGCTTGAGGTACATTGTGATGCCAGAGTCCTGCTGCTCTGTGAGTTGGATTTGTTTCCTGCCGAGTGGAAGATGGGCATCAGAATGTGGATCAGGCTCCAGCAAGAACCAYCTTCCCATTCCCCACCAGGGAGTGGGACAACCTTCTCTTTCCTCCCTCTCACCTTGACAGAAATGCCTCATACTAGAAAATGCTGCTCTTTAAGGTTTTGCAAATGTTTRCTCACATTCTGGAGAGTTRGAGATTCTAAGATGCCACCCAAAACAAGCAAGCTGGGAAAACTGCRGAGGAGCAGATCTAACAACATCAGGCTCCTTCACACTGATCAACATTCAGAGTCAGAATCTTAGAGGCAGTTTGGTATTGTTTGTTATATCCTTTGAGGCTGTTCTCTCTGCCCTCACATTTTCTACACTTTTTCTACATATGCATTTTTAAAGTACAACTGAGTGAAGTTAAATGGTGCTTTACATGAAAGCAGCATRAGATAAGATCAGGGCACAAGAACCAGCAAATCACTCGTGCCAGCCACCCCATATTATAATAATTTAAATCAGAGTTGACTTTACTGTAATGAGCTATGTCGGCAGAGATCTTATTACATGAAGAAACACAGAACTTGTCTGATCTGTCATGAAAGAGTCCTGATTTGGTTTTGCTTGAGTTATTTTTGGGATGCTGTGCATCCTGTCTCCAGCCAAATTTCCTGGCTGATCTTGAACTGACGCTGTAGTCTTGGTTTTGGTACTGTCTCCTGTTGATGCAACCTGGCCTCTCTGGATCAGTGTTCAGCCTGGGTCTTCTTTTTGCCCTGTCTAGGGCTATCAGTAGGGTCTGTTGTCAGCATCTGGCTCTGCTGGTCTTGTGAGACTGTGGTCTGGTTGGTGTGGGCACTGCCTGGGCTCAGGTTTTCCTTGGCTCCTGGTTTGCATTTCCTGTGAAGAAGCTCTTAAAACTACATAGCAAGGACATTAGATGAGTTGAGGGAGCATCTGAAAAGATACATGGAAATATAGAAAACATGAGAAGAAACTGACAATTCAGCTRGCTCTCTGAGTAAAAGAATGGAGACTGCCTGGCAGATGGGACTGAGATGGTCAGTAACAGGGGCAAGTACAGACAGCGTGCTAGTTGTGGGTGCCTGACAGAGAATGGAGTGGGACGGCAAAAGGCAAGACATTTGTCTCCTTCTGGAGAAGTTTTCACCATGGTAGGGTGTGGTTTTCTTCTCAGAGGAAATAGCTGTGGAGGCTGATGGCAGATAAAATACCTTGGAAGGGGCTGACTTGAATACAAATACAGAAGGAAAGCCTTGGAGGGCTGTAGTGGAACAGGGAGGTAAGTAAGTTGTGATGCCTGTGGCAGTGAAGCAACAGTTTCTGATATCCTTTATCACCGTTTTGGTGCCCTTCTCCCCTTCAGAGAAGCCCAGGAGCTGCATGAAATATATACATGCACACTCTGTTCTGCTCAATCACAATAGGTGTTTCTGTAGTGAAAAGCTGAAACTATCTTAGAACTGAGGTGGGAAAAAATGAGGTAAGCCAACTGGCAGTGTTTCTGTGGTGAGCAGTAGTGCAGAGAGTAGGAGCAGCTGCTCATTTGAATGCTTAGCATTAAATTAAGTGGGTGCAGATTCTGTCTGGTGCCTTACTATTTTGAGACCTTCATAATTCCCCTGTTATGCTGAAGAGCAGTTATGATGCTGATGGTTCTTGAGCACTCTAGGAAAAAAGGGAAACCCACAGCTTCTCTCCACTATGGTGCTTGGAGATATTTTCACCATTACATTTGCTAGCCTCTTTGGGCTGCTCTCCCAGCACACCGACACAGTCATGGTTCTCCCCATAAACCTGCTTTGACAGCTGTTGCTCAGTACACAAATCTTGCTGATACATCTATGGGGCAGTTCTACTTCCTCAACAGTTAAACTGCTATGGCAGCAGGTTTGTTGCAGCTCTTCCCACGGCAGGAGGTATCTACTCTTCATTACATCAGACCATTGACTGTGATGCTGCACTACAAAAAAAAAAAAAAAGTGGCTGTTGTTCCTTCTGTCTTTTAGAGGAGTGATTCAGAGTGCTGAAATTTTGCCATGTTTTATTTTGTGATGTGCAGCTTTCTTTCCCTGACAAGTCTTTTATTTCAGTGGGTTTTTTCTTAGTTACAATCTGTGGCATCTCCTACCTACATATTATAAGTCATAAAACAACTCTGCAAATCACATCCTCTCTATGAGTATCGGGTTTGGGCAGATGATGTAAGAGATTGATGGGAAATGTGCCAGCTCTTTAATTCTTCATTCAGCACTGCCKTAGAGCACAGTTTATGTATTCAGAGAGCACTGTTATGACAATTCTTGGGCAACACAGTCTGCTTTTGCTTCTGGCTTTGGGGTTTCTAAGGTGAGATGCCATTCACCACATGGCTGCAACAGGGAATTTAATTTAGAAAWGAAAATACATCCTAGGACTCTTCTCTGCATTAATATGTTCTTCTCCTCCAACATGAAATGGCCTCAAAAGGAAGAAATAGTAGCTTCTCACTGTAGAATGGCATATTATATAAATGTTAAAGCAGTCCCCAGGATAATTAGAAATGTGTGTAAGGGTCAGGGATATAAATCCAGATCAGAAACTGGTACTTTTTGAAGGCCACAGTCACACGCCACTGTTGCTGAGATAGGTGARTTAATACTCAGCTTTATCTCCAGCRGCTCCAAGATTTCTAAATCTGTGCATCTAGTGGTAGATCACACTAAGAGACCTACCTTGCCACATAKAGAGTGAGGTTGCTTACCTCAGACAGCTCTTCTGGTATATTTCTTTGCCATGTGTATCTCTTTGTCCTGTGATTCTTCAGGATATTGTCCCCAGCAACTGCTTTTGAGAGCTGATTGACAAAKATTGTTCCATAGTGTGAGCAGTCCAGTACCAAGCAAGGCTTCTGGAAAGAGGGCACTCTGCATTACCACACATGTGTGCACCGAGGAAACAGAACTATCCTATTATTTGTGGTTGCCTTCTGCTTCCTTCAAGTCTGCATTTAAAATGTTMAGAATAAGGATTTCCATGGCACTAGCATTTTATAGTGTCATGTCCAAATATTACTTCTGCCRAGCCCTCTGAACACAGTTYCACAGTTCCTGGTAGATACCATTTYGTTGCATGAACTACAGAGGTTTAAATACTCCTTCAATAAAATAAAAGCTCTGCCAAAAGTCAGAATATACCTGCACATTCAGATTGTTAGCTGGTATTCTTTTCTTGCAAGGCTGTAGCCTGTTTTTATATGCTGTTACAGTACTTTTTTAGTAAGCAAACTCAGAAATCCACACCAATTCCAGCCCACCCATTTCTCCAGTGTTCTCAYTGTGCTGACCAAATTCAGCCTATTTAGCATTTAAATTTGGATTGTATTTTTTTTTTCTATGCAGGAATTTATTACAGTTAGGGAAACCACATACTCCTTTAACAGAGCATACAGAATGGTTTAAAATAGAAATAGCATTAGCTTTCTTGTTGTGTGTTTTTATATTCACCCTTAAATATTCTGCTGTTGTGTGTTTATTTTTTTTTCCTCCCTGGCAGCAACTTTAAAACCTTTCAATATCTCCTTGTATTCTTTTATATGACTCTTTTGTCAGTCTGAGTGAATGTTTTCTTTGGCTTTCCTTTTGTTTAAATATGGGGAATAGAGGGAACATGTCTTGAATTGAAATCACTGAACTGGAAAKGGACTACAAAAAGAATTGACTGTAGTAAAGCTTAAGTATTAAAATCCAGCCAGTGCAGTTCTTACCAAGTGGAGAAAAGCAGAAAAATGCATACAGCCTCAGAGAATGCAGGGAGAAGTTATAATGGAAATAGTTGAAATGAATGGGAAAAATTGAAATTGATAGTCTTGAAATTTGTAGTCTTTGACAAGAAGCTAGATGAGAATGAGCCAAGGGTGGAGTAGGGTGGGCTGCTGAGTCTGGGGGATTGGAAGAGGTTTAAGTGCTTCAAATAGAGAAGCATAGGATTGTTGTATGTAGTCAATATTGTAGTTGTATGTTGTTAGTCGTGAACTGAAATCAGTGGAATAAAACTTGACTGAAACGATGATGGCACAATTCCACTATGTAATGCTAAGGAACACTTCACAATGGGCCCATCAAGAAATGTGGAATCATTTGCAATTAGAGTTGATGGGGAAACACAAAGATTTAATCTGAACTGAAATCCTCAGATGCTGTCCTAATTGAATGGTTTTGTTACTATAGAATCTCACCAAAAAAAAAATCAGCAACATAGTTTCTTTTAATTTTTTAKTCAGCAAATATGGGCTGAGCCATTTTCTTCAATTAGACTATCATCRGCAAATCAAGGAAGAGATTTTTACACAGCTTGCTTTGTCTGCTGTGTTTCCAGAAACCTTTTCAGGCTTGAATCTACAAATAACAACTTCTAGGTTTGGGGGGTTTTAATTTGTTCCTTTGTGTTTGCACATACCCCCTTCTCCCCCTTGCCTGCACACACACACACACACACACACACACATTCAGAGACCTCCCCCCAGTATTCTCAGGGTAGGTTTGTAGATTATAATAGGGTTGATGACAGTGATTTACCTTCCCCATTTGCTTATGAAAATTACAAAACTTTCACTAAATCATCCAGGTGACATGCCACTGTGATCAATTTCTAAACTTGAATTCTAGAAGGAGAGAATGTTTATGAAGAAATAGAGGCTAGAAAGGCCAGATAAGTAATTTTTCTGAGCTGGAAATTGTGTACTGCTCAGCAGCTTTTCTATCAATTTTCCTTACTTCTTCAACAGGTTATTTCATACTTAAACTAACTTATTTTTATTTTCTACTCTTTTTGTTTCACTAATAAACAAAAATGGATTTGGTGACAGTTTCTGCTATAACCTTTTAATTCCCTCTCTGTGTGATGTGCTAGACTTCAGCCATATTAGTATTAGTAACTCCTCCGGTAGTTAAGAATAGTGTCAATATAAAACCTAGTTACAAAATAAACCATGAGTTCAACAAGGGTCACTTAATCTTCTCAGGGATCTCAAAGTCACCAAATGTGATGTTTTCCCTCAAAGACTAAACAAGTGACACATCAGAGGTTCTTTAGAAAGGCTTGAACACATTTAGTATTGCTCAGTAATCAAAAAACTGTGTTTTTAATATGGTGCTCTTCAAAGAGAYAAGTAACAGCTCTGAGAAATGTTTCCTCTGTGTGGAAAAGGTACAACATATCCTTAGAATGCTGGGAATAGAAATGCCGTCTCTATTACTCTTGTAATATATTTCAGAGGCAATGAGGCATGAGAGGGCAATTCTGCCTTCAGAGGAAGAACTTGCTATTTTTATTGAAACTGCAACCAAGATACCTGCTATATTGAGAAAGTTAATATCATTCAGAACGTGTAAGACATGTCTCGTTTCCTGTATCTGCTCAGGAAAAATCTGGTGTGGTGATGGGAGGCTGTAAAATATTATTGAAGTCAGTGGTCAGCAGTACATCACTCTGTCACTTGGTCCAGCTTGTTCCAGGTACCATGACCCGCATCTTGGGATTCCTCACACGTCCTACTCAGGGCTGATTGTATTCATTTCATCTGCTGGTTTTGCATCCTCATGTCAAGATATTTGTGTGGGCTTGTGCTTATCTAACACTTCATAATCTTGCAGCTTTTTTTAGTATTTGTGTTATCTCCCTCTRCACATCCCATCCTCTTGCTGAGAAATCCAGTTTGTTTGTCTGACTTAGTCACAATCCTCAAGCTCAGCCACAGAATTTCTCTTCAGTTCTGAGGCAGTTTCACCCTAACTTTTMATTTCTGCACTTGCAGATTTCATTTCACTTCCATCCTTGAATCCTCAGCCTTGGACAATAAGACAGAGGATTTATTATTCTGTGCTCTCTACTTTTTCAGAGCATGCTCTTTACTGGTAATTACTCCCCTCTTTCAACAAGAAACTTCCCATGTCTCTTAGAAAAGATGAAGAAAAATGGGAAGAGAGTAAAACAGAGTAAAATAAATCCGGTGATTAATCAGTCAATAGGCACCATTTGTATTACACACTCACTAAGGGGGTACAATTTAAATCTATTGGCTTTGAAATCTGACATCATTTATCCGTGATTAATTTTTAAAAATAAAAATTCTCATTTTGCATTCTAAAACAAAATGRAAAAAGTGACAATATGCAAATCAAAACTACATGAGAAGTCAGCATGCATTATAAAAGAGTCAATAGTAATGTAGAAATCTTTACTCCTGGAGAATTGTGATGGTTACAATAAGGTGTATTTATTCTCACTTGTTTCTTAAAAAAAGGTGCTCAGTTAGCTTCTAATCATGAAAATGCAAGAAAATAAGAATATATTCACAAGAAAATAAGAATATATTCACAAGAATATAACTATTTATATGCACCAGGCTTCTGGGGCAAGTTCTTTTAAACTTTTATATAAAAGAATTTATAATATTTGTAACTCAACCTGTGATTTAATACCTATTAGTCTGATGTAGTCAAATGATGTTTTTTTACACCTCCTGAAAAACAGGCATGAACAGTTACCCCATTCTTGGTGGAAAACCTCAAAGTTATGAAAAAAATGA